>PVJN01059767.1:0-11761 GCA_004026805.1 Lasiurus borealis
CGCCGGCCGGAACTGCTGGGGGGGGGGCGCGTGGGGCGGCCAGGGGGAGGGGCGCGGTCGGTACCTGGGGTCCATCCCCTGCATCACGATCTCGTCCTGCTTGCACTCCATCATGTCGTTGGTGAACATGGCGTGGAAGTACGGGATGGAGGCGGCCAGGACGATGCGGTGGGCGCTGAACTTGTGGTCCCCGATCTGCGGGCGAAGTGAAACAGAGAGGGGGGGGGGTTGGAGGAAGGCGGATACCGAGCCCCCACGTGCCCGTCTCCGCTGCACCCACGCCCACGCCCCCGCCCTCTGGGAGGGCAGGGAGGGCGACCCCCTCGTGACGGCCACGGCTCATCACGGAGACCCCGAGGGTTCCCACACACAGTGCTCAGTCGTGGACACTCACCGGGGCTCCCACACGCGAGGCCTGAGCGCTCCACGTGGCAGCTTTCCGTACGAGCCCATTTCTACCACACCTTCCCGACTCCCCGCCCCGAGGCCCGACTTCCCGGACACTTAACCCGCTGCTGGTTTCACCGGAGGCAGAGGACAGACACGGGCCACGCCCCCAAAGCCCCCGACAGCGGGCTCCTCGCGAGGAATAGCATGGAGTGACGGGAAGCGAGGAGGAGCGGCGAGACCCCGAGAGACCGGGGACACACGTGGGGGTTGAGGCGGAGGCGGCACGGTGGGAGCAAAAGGTGGGGCGTCCCTGGCACGAACCGAATCCACTATTTCTATCCTCCCCTCACCTTCTTCTTTCTTTAAAAAATATATTTTATTGATTTTTCACAGAGAGGAAGGGAGAGGGATAGAGAGTCAGAAACATCGATGAGAGAGAGACATCCATCAGCCGCCTCCTGCACACCCCCCACTGGGGATGTGCCCACCACCCAGGTCCATGCCCTTGACCGGAATTAAACCTGGGACCTTTCGGTCCGCAGGCCGACGCTCTATCCCCTGAGCCACACCGGTTCCGGCCTGGCAGAGGTTTCTTACGGTGCAGGCCCGCCACCACGAGAAGGGAGGCTCAGACTGCACCCAGCCCAGCCCCAGCCACGCGTCCCCGCTGACTGCCGGGAGGCCTGTGTGCGTGGACTCTGATGCCGGGCCCTGGAGCAGCTCTCCCCGCAGGACTGCCTCTTCCCCGGCATCTGTCTGGCCACGTCCTCTCTGCCCCCACGGTGGCCACCAGACCGGCTCCTCCCCGTGAAGACACCGCCAACTCTGCTCTGGGAGTCACCCTCCTTCTTCCGGCGCCCCCTCAGGCCGCGGCGGCGGGAGCTGTGCATCGCGGGGCTCACCACCCCAGGCCTTGTCTCAGACGTCGTCGCTGGGTGTCTAGCTCCCCCTGATCTCTAAGTGCCCAGGACAGGGGCTGACCCCCCACCCCACACACACACAGCTGGGTGCCCCAGGCCCGGGCACAGGCCCTTCCACGGCAGGTCGCCGGGAGGAGCATCTCCAACCGCATGCAGGCCCGGCGCCCGTTACAGTGGTTCGGCAAACACGTCTCAGGCCTAACCCACGCCCCCACCCCGGAGCTCGACACACGCTTCGCACGCTTCGGAGACACAGTACGGAGGAGGAGGAGGAGGAGGAGGAGTAGACGCTCCAGCACACCCAGGTCCGTGCAGTGGCGGGAGGAAAAGGGTGAAACTTTCCAACACCCCCTGGGCAGGGGCACGGGTGGAAGAGCCCCCAGAGCCCGTGCAGCAGGACTGGGGTGGGTGGCGGGGCCTGCATGTCCAGCAGCAGGACCTCAGGCGACGCCGGTGCTCCGGGTGCGACGGCAGTGAGTGTGTGGGGTGCCACGGAGGAGGGAGAGGGTCGCCGCACCCCGAGGGTTCGAGGAGACGCTCGCTGGGGCGGGAGCTCACGGAGCAGGCCCGGGACGATGCCAACACGGGGCTCAGGGAGGCGGGGGTACCACGTGTGACCACCAGGCGGAGCTGAGCAGACACTGAGCCCAGGGCCCAGGAGGAGAGGCAGGTGCGGGCCTCCTCTGCCCTCGGGGAAAAAGAAGTAGGAAAGGAGCCAAAACCGGTGTGGCCCAGTGGACAGAGCATCGGCCTGCAGATGGAAGGGTGCCCAGGTGGCGGGCACATCCCCAGTGGGGGGTGTGCAAGAGACAGCTAACGGATGTATCCTTCTCATTGATGTTTCTAACTCTCTATCCCTCTCCTTCCTCTCTGTAAAAAAGCAATAAAATATATTAAAAAAAAAAAAAGAAGAAGAAGAAGAAGTAGGAAAGGAGCCTGAGAGCCGGGCAGGATTCTGCTGCCAACAGGGTGAGTGGACGGACACTCCCGGCTGAAGGCCTCCTGGAGCCTCAGCCCAGTCCCCGAGAACACGAGCCCCTGGGTGTCTGGAGGACCGAGCGCTGGAGATGCAGCGGGCAGCGCTCAGCAGGCTGGGTGGGGGCGGGGGTGACCCAGCACCTGCAGGACATCCTCGGGCTCCTCGGCTGACCCTCCCAGATGGCGCCGAGGGATTTCCGTGAGCCGCTTAGAACCACCAGAGGCTCGTTCCACCAGCAGTCCTCCCCTTAATCCGACCGGGACCCGTCACCACCTGCCACCCCGGCTCCTGCACCCCCCGCACCCCGCTCTCCCCGATGCTTTGCTGACTCCCAAGCCATGGCCCTCAGAACGGACTGATGGGGGAAAGTAAGCTCCACCCCCAGGGGCAGGGCATCTTTACAGACCGAGAGAGCGGGGGGGGGGGGGCGGGCTCTGGTCTACTTCCTGCCCCCCCTTCCTCCCCACCCCATTCCCAACCTCTGCTTTCCCGGTGACGCAGAATGATAAAAGTGCTCGCTCTGCCCACTAGTTAGCACCATCTCTCCGGAACGGGAGGAGCAGGGGAAGGTGCCGGTGAATTCCCCGCATTCCGGCGATGTCCTCCCCAGCCATGAAAAACGCACCCCCTTTCTTAGGCACACCCCCAGCCCCCTGCACGCACGAGTGAGTGGACAATCACCGTCTTCATCCATCCAGTCACTCGTTCACAGTACAGCGGTACCTCGAGATACGAGTTTAATTCGTTCCGTCACCTTGAGGCGTGGGAAACTATGAGACGCTCGCCTCGCGGTAAACGGGTGGGTCGTGTGCAGCCGGCCGATCCACGTGATGACGCCTATCTCAACTGTTGCTCGTATTTCAAAGCAAAATCGCTCACTCAGACGGCAAGTATCTCAAAAACCTCGTAGGTCAGGGCACTTGTATCTCGAGGTACCACTGTATTTCCTCAGTCACACTGCACAACGTGCTGACTACGCTGAGCTCCAGCTCCTTCTCCCACCTCCCGTCTTAGTGGGGGGAGAAAGTACAACAGGAGAGGTAAGCGCCCCGCCCCGGCAGGGGTTCGAGAAGACAGAGACGACCGGCACCCCCCAGGCGAGCCTCAGGCCTGGGTGATAGCAGCCGCAGATAACTGGTTCCTATCACACCAGCAGCTGGCCATTTCCCCAAACACCACTCTGCTCCCGCCTCAGGCTCCCAGCTCTGCCCTCAGGGCACTCTCTCCTCCTCCCAGAGAACTCTCTGCCCGCCCCCACCCCCTGCATTATTTCTCTTCCCAGCATGCATCACCCCGGGGCCTTTCACACCGAACTAGCGGCCCGGTGCACGGATTCATGCACACGGGAAGGAAATTAATTAGGAGAGATATTTTAATATTGCTAAACGCCCTTTCTCTATAACAGAAGTAACAACCAAGTTCATGGAATCTGACAGATGGAAACACACGGGTGTGTGTGCTTGGCGCCAGCGAGAGCTTTACATGTATCATTCGTGCGTGTGTGTGAGTCAACCTAGCCTTTTATAGACAGAGAACAGACGCGCTTCATCAGACCTGCTTTCTGGTGCAGCTACACTTCTCCCTCCCCAACTTCTCTTCCAGGTAATTGTCAGCAACACGGCAGTAAATACCAACACGAAGCACATTATTAATGTAGATCACGCAGGAGAACAAAGGATGAAATATTTAACTGCAGCAGCGTTTGAGTGTATTCTGCGCAGTGAGAAAACCTGAAGTCATTTTCAGGGTCCACCATTTCTTCTTGTCAGTTGGGTCAGGTTTCTAAGCTTTTTAAACCTCCGTTTTCCGGCTAATGAAAGAAAATAGGATTCCGCCGAGTTTCCTATCTGCCTCCTCCAGGACTTCTGTGAGGATCGAATGAGATGAGGCACGGGAAAACGCGTCACAGACATTTGGTTACAGTGTGAAATGTTTGCACCTGGCTGTAAAGCCAGCCGTGTTCCTGGGCTGAAGAGACTCCAAGGAGGCTCGTTGCTAGGGAGAGGAAGCTGTGCGTTGCTATGTGACGTCATTACCCAGCACCCACAGCGACGTTTGCAGGCTGGGCTGTGGGCCGCATGTTGTGCCATGGGGTATCGGCAGCGTCGGCTGTGATTTGGTGGGTGTCGCTCTGGGGTGGTGGCGGGGCCCGTGTCCCACTTGGGGGAGCCGAGCGTGCTGCTTTGTGGACACCAGGTCCATGGTGCTGCTTCTCTGTGAATGGCCAGAGCGCATCACGGCAGCTCCTGTGTTGGGCGCCTGCCCCCTGGTGGTCCATGCGCGTTGCAGCGACCGGTCGATTGGACACTTAGCATATTAGCCTTTTTTCTTAAAATATATTTTATTGATTTTTCACAGAGAGGAAGGGAGAGAGATAGAGAGTCAGAAACATCGATGAGAGAGACATCAATCAGCCGCTTCCTGCACACTCCCCACTGGGGATGTGCCCACCACCAAGGTCCATGCCCTTGACTGGAATCGAACCTGGGACCTTGCAGTCCACAGGCCGATGCTCTATCCACTGAGCCACACCGGTTTCAGCCGCATATTAGCCTTTTATGCAGACGGGTTAGTTTTAACGCCAGCCAATGCCCCGCGAGGATGTGAGCTCACACCCACAGGGGCTTTGCTTCCTCTGCTGCCTGCTGTGTCCCCCGCACTGAGAATGGGGCTGGGGCCCCTGGACGGAGCTGGGGTGCATTCTGAGCCCTGATCCCTGAGCCCGAGGCTGAAGGAGAGAGAAGTGGGAACCATTCCCAGCGGATGACTGGATCAGAGTGGACAGATACGCCGGCCACACAGGATGCTCCCGGTGTGGCACGAAAGCCGAACGAACGAACGAACAAACCAACAAACCCTGGTTCAGGCAAAAGGAGACGGTGTCCACCTCAGGACAGAGGTGGCTGAGCACCTGTTCTGTGGACCCTGCGGGAAATGGTTCCGTCTCGGCCCTGGGAGGGACCACACTGCACACCGCTGTGCGGATCATCACTGTGACGGCTGCCACCAAACACACACACAGAGGAGAGCGGATGGGCCAGAGCCACGCCCAGAACGCCCTCCACGTGGCGGGACGGATGGCGGGCCGTCTGCGCAGACACACAGCGGACAAAGGAAGAGTGGGTTTGGCAGGGAAAGAGGCTTCCTTCCCCACGGAATGAGTCCGCCCGTCAACAGGATGAATGGAAATGCAGGGCCACGGGGAGCAATGCAGGCCGGAAGCCACCTGTGGCTGTAGACTCTGCCAGCAAACCTTTTTTTATTTTTAATACATTTTATTGATTTTTCACAGAGAGGAAGGGAGAAGCATAGAGAGCTAGAAACACCAATGAGAGAGACATCCATCAGCCGCCTCCCGCACACCTTCTACTGGGGATGTGCCTGCCTCCAAGGTACCTGTCCTTGACCAGAACCGAACCTGGGACCTTCTGTCCGTAGGCCGATGCTCTATCCACTGAGCCACACCGATTTCGGCTCAGCCGTTCTCTTTACACAAGAGACGCCCCCCATTTCTGGAGACTTGAAACCAAAGAAGTACCCGCTGGAACCACTAAGCAAGCGTCACCTGCTTTTTTTTTTAATACATATTTTTATGGATTTTTTACAGAGAGGAAGGGAGAGGGACAGAGAGCCAGAAACATCAATGAGAGAGAGACATCCATCAGCCACCTCCTGCACACCCCACACTGGGGATGTGCCCGAAATCAAGGCACATGCCCTTGACCGGAATCGAACCTGGGACCCTTCAGTCCGCAGGCCGACGCTCTATCCACTGAGCCACACCGGTTTTGGCAAGCGTCACCTGCTTTCACAGCCTCACGCTCTGCAGAGGCCGGACATCAGTGCACGGCGGGGGTCGGGGGGCGGGGGGCCACAGCGACGGGCCTGGCCCCCAGCTGTCTTGTGAATAAAGTTTTACGAGAACACGTCCAAACCCACGCGTGTACGTATCGCTGCTTTGGCGCTACACCACGGGAGCCGAGTAATGGCCACGGACACCGTGCGGCCCACGAACCCTAAAATATTTCCCATCTGGCTCTCCGCGGGCCAGGCCTGCCAGCTCCCGGCTTACCCGTGTCGATGGTTCGTCGTTCCCAGCTGGGAACAGCGGGGCTGTGATGGGCTGTTTGAGGGGGAAAGGCCTTTACTGGACGAAGGGCGGGGGCAGCTGGCTGGTTCCACCCCCAGGCGGCCAGGGAGGGGCAGCATGCCCCCAAGCAGAAGCCGGAAGCGGCTGCCGGCCAGGCCTGTGGGTTAGCAGGGGCTTGGAGCACACCTGTGGGAGAGCAGCTGGTTTCACTGCCCCTCACCCCGCCGGCAGCGAGACCAGTTTCCCACAAAACCCTAGCGGATAACCCTAACGGAATGTGCTAATGGACCATCCGGCCATCACCCACAGCTGAGGCCAAGTTCCCAGCAGAGGCCTTAACGAGCCATCAGCAGGGACCTGAGGCCACGCTCCCCACCCCATGGGGCTTGACGGGGGAGGGGAGAGAGAGGGGGTCTTAAGGTGCGCTTTCCGTCCTGGTGCTGGGCTAAGGGACCTCAGGCTGCTCCCCCCACCCTAGCACCAGGCCAGGGGACCTCAGACCACACCCCCTGCCTCGCTGAGCTAGACAGGGAACCTCAGGCCATGCCTCCCACCCAGCAGGGCTTGACGGGGACCTCAAGGTGCATCCCCAGTGCTGGGTCGGGGGAACTCAGGCTGGGTGGGGCTTGATGGGAGACCTGAGGCTGCAACCCCCCTGCCTCGTGGGGCTTGTTGGGGGACCTCGGGCTATGCCCCTCCCCACCCAGCGGGGCTTGACATGGGATCTCAGGCCGTGTACCCCACCTAGCAGGGCTTGATGGAGGACCTCAAGGCTTCCCCCCATCCTGGCGCGTAGATGAGAGACATTGATCAGCTGCCTCCTGCACACCCCCCACTGGGGATGTGCCCACCAACAAGGTCCATGCCCTTGACCGGAATCAAACCTGGGACCCTTCAGTCCGCAGGCCGATGCTCTATCCACTGAGCCAAACCGGTCTCAACATGAGCCGCCAGTTGTGTCAGCGGCAGAATAAGTGGCTCTGACCCGGGACCTTCCGAGGTTCCCTCCAACCCAGCAGTTCTCAACCTGTGGGTCATGACCCCTTTGGGGGGTCAAACGACCCTTTCACAGGCGTCACCTAAGACCATCGGAAAATGCAGATATTTACATCACGATGCATCACAGCAGCAAAATTTCATGGTTGGGGGTCACCACCACACAAGGGACTGTATGCAAGGGTTGCGGCCTTAGGAAGGTGGAGAACCACTGCCTTTGGGGGTCAAACAACCCTTTCACAGGGGTCGCCTAAGCCTTTCAGAAAACACAGATACGACTCATAACCGTTGCAAAATTACAGCGATGAAGTAGCAACGGAAATAATTTCATGGCTGCGGGTCACCACCCCATGAGGAGCTGACTTAAAGGGTCTCGGCCTGAGGAAGGTTGAGAGCCACTGCTCTAACCTGACGATCCTCGCTCGATAATGACACCTGTGGTGCTCGCTGCCTTACTCATGACACAGGCATGGCGTGCGTCAACGAGTCCTCACCCCACTTCCTGATCTCCTCCTCCGCCCCCTCTTTCGGCACGGAATCGGGCGGCACCTGAGGCAGACACTCCCGAGTCAGACCGTGTGGCTCAGAGAGCACCGTCCGCCTGGGTTTGGGGGGGAGAGCGGAGGAAGCGTTCTGAGCCGGTGCCTGTAACCCTGGACGAAGACACTTCCTCCCGGGGGCTGAGTCCTCGGATCCAGGTTCAGAACCTTCGCCGGGGCCCGGGAAGGCTGTCGGCGGCAGCTGATCTCGGAGGAGCCACTTACCGGTGATTGCAAAAACAAAGTGCGGGTGTGTGTGCGCGCGTGTGGGGGAGGGACCAGGGCAGATCCTCTGTCCGAAAGGTGTGGGCCAGCAAGTCTGGTGACCCCATTCTGCTCTCAAAAAAAAAAAGGGGGGGCCGCCAAAACCGGTGTGGCTCAGTGGATAGAGCGTCAGCCTGGGGATGGAAGGGTCCCTGGTTCGATTCCGGTCAAGGGAATGGACCTTGGTGGTGGGCACATACCCAGTAGGGGGCGTGCAGGAAGCAGCCAATCAATGATTCTCTCTCATCATTGATGTTTCTCTTTCTCTCCTTCTCCCTTCCTCTGTGAAATCAACAAAAATATATTTTAAAAAGAGAAGGAACACAAAATTTTGCACATATGTAAGTGCGTACAATTTTTTTTTTCTGGAGAGAAGGCTCATCGCTTTCATTTTCAAAGAGGGCCTTAGATAGAGAATGTGATTTTTTTTTAAATCCAGTATATTACCCTTTTTTTAATCATGCCTCTACTTAATGACCCAGCAGGCACCTAAGGAATTTAAATTTCAAATTATTTCCCCCCGAAAACGAAGAAAAGCCAAGAGCTGACGGTGGAGTCTGAGGCTGCGGCCTGCCTGCTAATGCTCCCCCTCTCTCCGTAAGACTCCGAGGGACGGGAAAGGTGACGTTATGCACGACCACAGCTGGACTGAGGTAGACCAGCCCACGTGACCGCAGCTGACATCGGCTCCGTGGCTGTCAGTAACAGGTGGCGGAGAGCGTGCCAGAAGGCCTGACCTGGAATCCCGAGGCCGGCAGCCTCAAAGCTATTCCTAGCTCGTCCTGCTTTAATCCGGGAAAGTCCCTTCTCCTTCCGGGCTGGGGCCTGTGAAACGCAGGCCTCGGAAGTAGAACGGTGGTTTGCAAACTCTTTGAAGGCAATGAGCATTATCCTCCTGTATAATAAAGAGGCAATATGCAAATGAACCCTCACGCCCTCACAAGATGGCTGCCCACGACCAGGCCAGCAAGGGGGTGAGTGAGGGACCACCAAACAACTGAACAGCAGGCTGCGTGGGGCGACCAGGTTGAAAGTTGGGGGCGACCTGGCTGGCAGCAGCGGGAGGCAATTAGGGGCAATCAGGCAGGCAAGCAGGGGAGTGGCTAGGAGCCAGCAGTCCTGGATTGGGGAGGGTGCAGGCTGGGCACCTAGTGTTGACATAAAATCATCTAGAATTCATTGGCAGCTGAAGCAAATTCAAAACGGCAGGCTGCACATATATACCCACCTCTAGAAGCCCGATAATTTATTATCCTTCTATCTGTCCTCACTGAGCATTCACCACGATTTTTTGTTTAAACTGAAATTTCAACCCTAGACTGATCAGTCTTTTCTTCTTCTTCTTCTTTAAAAAAATATATTTTTACTGATTTCAGAGAGGAAAAGAGAAAGAGACAGACAAAAACATCAATGATTTAGAGAGAATCATGGATCGGCTGCCTCTTGCCTGCTCCCCATTGGATATCGAGCCTGAAATCCGGGCATGTGCCATCGATCGGAATCCAATCAGGGACCCTGCCATCCGCAGGCCAACGCTCTATCCGCTGAGCCAAACCGGCCAGGGTCCCGTGATTGTTTGAAGTGTGTTATTAACGAATGGGAACCTTAACACTTTATAAAAGTAATTTTGATGGATTGATGTGAGAGAGAGACAGGAAGGGAGAGAGGAAGAGAGGGAGAGAGAGAAGCATCGATTTTTTTTTTTTGTTCTACTGTGTATGTACTTGCTGGCCTGAGGTAGTTATTATGCCTCGTTCTCATTAGGCAATAATAAATGTAAACTCCTTAGGTGCCTGCGGGATAAGTAAGTAGAGGCGTACTGATTCTTGGATGTGTCCCAACCGGGGATTGAACCCGCCGCCGCCTCTGGTGTACCTGGGACGAGCCTCTAACTAACTGAGCAGAAACCCTAACACTTTTATTAGCAGGGGCTGGTCCCCTCCGCGGTACAGACGAAGGTGCTGCATCACCAGCGTGGACGGGACGCGCCCCAGTTCCCACGGCCCGTAAGTGGCCGAGCCGGAGTCAAGGCCAGGCCGTCAGCCTGAGTCCGTGCTACGTGTACCGCCTCTCAGACGGACAACCAAGGAACAGCCAGGCTCCCAGAGAAAAAGAGTCTGAACGAGACAGAGGTCAGTTAAACACGTCTCTCCAGCCGGAACCGGTGTGGCTCGGCGGACAGAGTGTCGGCCTGTGGACTGAAAGGTCCCGGGTTCGATTCCGGTCAAGGGCCTGTACCTTGGTGGCGGGCACATCCCCAATAGGGGCGTGCAGGAGGCGGCTGATTGATGTTTCTAACTCTATCCCTCTCTCTTCCTCTCTGTAAAAAACCAATAAAATGTATTTTAAAAATATATATATTAAAAAAAAAAAAGATACAAAGCAGAGAAATGAGGAGTAACTGACTTGGGTGGAGTTGACCGGGTGCTGGGTGCTGGGTGCTAGAGCCGTCGTCCACCCTGGCAGACCCCACCCCTCACTTCCCTGTTGGAGACACAGGTTTTCTCTCCTTGCCGTGTGAGCATCAAGAAGCCTGAAAACAGGCAGGCCGGGGAGGACGGAGCCTGCGACCGAGGTACCTGCCCTGGACCAGAATCGCCCACCCCCACCGCCAGGACCCCTCTGGTCCCCAGGCCGGAGCTCTATCCATTGAGCCACGCCGGCCAGGGCCATTCTCGGCGTTCGTTCGGCGTTTGGGCCTGCTGGCCCCCGGGAACAGACCCACACATTTCTGTTCTGGAACATTCACAGCGATAAGAAACACTTGCACCAGGCACCCGGCGGAGAATACCGCAGGTGGTTCTCCCGTCATCCTCACGCCACCGCCACCACCACCACCGAGGCTGAGAGCCGGGGATCATCTCCGCTCTCTGCCCCCGGAAAAGCCGATGCTTAGGAAAAGGCGCGCCCGCCCAAACTAGGTCACCCCTGGGATTTTCACCCCCATCCTTACGACGCCCACGCCACGCTCGGCCGGCCATTCGGCTCGGCTGTCTCCAGAAAGAAGTTCCCTGAAGCCCGTGGAAAACAGTTAAGAACAAAAAAAAAAAATAAAATAAATAAAATAATAATAATAATAAAACAAAAAGAGCTGTGCGGCCGAAACCAGTTTGGCTTAGTGGATAGAGCATCGACCTGCGAACTGGAAGGTCCCGGGTTCGATTCCAATCAAGGGCATGTATCTTGGTTGCGGGCACATCCCCATTCCAGGTTGTGCAGGAGGCGGCTGATGGATATTCTCTCTCATCGATGTTTCTGACTCTCTACCCCTCTCCCTTCCTCTCTATAAAAAATCAATAAAATATATTAAAAAAAAAAATAATAAAAACAGCTGTGTGTGCCCTTGTCTCAGTTTGCACCTGGGGACCTCCTCGGACAGAGGGTCTCCCAGCCAGAGAGCCCGGCAGGGACGGGACCTGCTGGTGGCAGCTTCTGCCCCACCAGGAGGGCCCCTGGCTGCCAGCTGGGCCAGAGGGCAGCCACGCCCCCCTTTCTCTCCCCGCACCCGGCCCTCTCCCTGACCTTTGGGGTGACGGTCCTGGTGGTGATGGTGGTGGTGGTGGGGTTCTCGCCGTGTGTGGCC
>PVJN01059768.1:0-11760 GCA_004026805.1 Lasiurus borealis
ACACACACCAGGCAAAAAGTCTGGTCTTAGCTCTGTGGAATTCTTTGCTTACTATTAATTGGTAGAGTAGGGCCAAGGTATGTGATTCATCATCCCGGTTTTGAGGGCATTTGGAGAGCCAGGCAAGCATAACCAAGAGAATGGGCTGCGTGTTTTGCTCACGCCAGACTGATTGAATCTACAGTAAATAAAGTAGAATGTTCAGGAAGCTTTTTATGCTCTGGAAAAAAAATCTGCTTTAAAAATAAAGGGTTTTGTCTGCTTGTTTTTGTTTGAAGGCTTTGTGCTCAGAGACGCGTACCCAGCTAGCAAGAAAGGGGAAAGAATGGCATTTCCTTGTGTTTGGTTGTGTTTTCTTTACACTTTAATTGCAGGTTAAGTAAGATGCAGTGTATTGATTTTGGTTTTGTCTGGAACATCACTGGATAATCATTTCATTTTATGCTATATTAATTTCCATCCATTTAGACCTATGAAATATGTACCCTCCCGGTCCCCACCATGATCAGAGTATTTTTTTTTTTAAAGGGAAATCCGAGAGAACATTGTAAACATCTTTTTTAAAAATATATATATTTTATTGATTTTTTACAGAGAGGGAGAGAGATAGAAAGTCAGAAACATCGATGGGAGAGAGACATTGATCAGCCGCCTCCTGCACACCCCACAGTGGAAATGTGCCTGCAAGCAAGGTACATGCCCTAGACCGGAATCGAACCTGGGACCTTTCAGTCCACAAGCCGACGCTCTATCCACTGAGCCAAACTGGTCTTGGCCAGAGTATTTCTTTAATGTGCCCGATTCAGACCAAAACCCTGTTGTCTTTATTCTGGAAGGATTAAATACGTCCTTAGTTGACATATATGCAAGCCAGCCTTAGTTTTCAGAGACAGTGGGGTCTTCTACCGTGGATAACTGCCGCTGATAAGAATGGTAAATGCCAAGCACACTGGACTTCAGCTAGAGCACATTTTTTCCTACCTTCACTTTGCTGGCAGATCTTTATTGTAGGGGGGTGGGGGGTGCTGTCCTGTGCATTCATTATAGGATGTTTAGCAGCATCCCTGGCCTGTACCTACCGGATGCCCCTAGTATTACCCGCCCCCCACCCCAGTTGTGACAACCAGAAATGTCTCCAGACCTTACCAAATGTCCCTTCTGGGACAAAATCATCCCCAGTTGAGGACCACTAATCTAGACAAAGATTTAATAAGCAAGTTGTGTTTTCTGGAAAATCCAATTTGAAATAATAAAAGACACAGTTTCCCTCTCTGACTTTTATATATACAATTCATGGGGATGATTAATTAACATTTGGAAGTGGGTCATAGGCCTGATTCAATTCTAAGGTTGGTAGAAGGATCTATCCTATCTAATATAGAGGGAATATGCTAATTGATCCTCACATGGTTACAAATATGGCTGTGACCACAGCCAATAAGGAGGGAATATGCTAATTGACTTTTACACCCTCAAAGAGGGTAGGGCCCACAGCCATAAGATGGCAGTGCCCAGTCCTCCCAGCTCTGCCAGGGCAGCAGGCACGTGGCAAGACCAGGCCCGCCCCCAGGCGGGCTTGGCTGATCCATGCACCTGTCTCCAGGGTCCCCCAGTTCCCTTAGCCCCCCAGCTGCCCAGGGCTGGTCCAAGGTGCAGACAATCCTCAGATGGTGGCTGCCCAGCCACCCAGGGCCATCCAAGGTTCAAGTAACCAGGGCCGGCTGAGGCTTGCAGTGGCAGCAGCAGAGGTGTGATGGGGCATTACCTTCCCCTGATCGTCCGGTCACCTCCCACCCCTGAGGGCTCCCAGACTAGGAAAGGGGACAGATCAGGTTGAGGGGCCCCCACTCCAGTACATGAATTATCATGCACCAGGCCTCTAGTAAGATTGTAAGAACACAGAGGTGTTTTTTGTTGCTGTTGTTTTGTTTTTAAGGCAGGCATTAAATAAGTCATAGGCAATTGAGGGGCATAATGTAATATCTAATGGCTTCTCTCATTTTTCATAAAGAGAGCAGCTTTATTCCATCCTAATTTCTTTTCCATATGCACTTGACTCCAGTCATGCTTTCAAAGCCACCAGGCAACTTCCTCCACCCCTCCCCCTGCCCCACTGTCTTTTCTCCTGTAGTATCTTCAAGCTAAACCAATTAATTTAGCCCCTTCGTGTACTTGGGAGAGCTCTGCTTGTAACACTGGAATAGATTCATCTCAGAATGTGAGAACCTCCACCCAGTACTAATTTTAGTCATTTTGAGAAAGAAAGTCAATGGTGGCCTAATGGAGCAGATTTCGAAATGATTGGAAATTAAAATCCAGGGGGTCTCCATGACCCCTTCCGATTTGTGTCCCTCTCACCCACACTTATTTCCTCAGGAGAGAGAATGTCAGCAGGGCTCCCTCGGGCACCTCAACCCTAATAATGCCTGCAGTCAGCAGCCGCAGATGAAACGTTGTCATTGGACAAGCCCTCAGCCATCATCTCTCA
Organism: Lasiurus borealis; assembly: GCA_004026805.1. Classification (NCBI taxonomy): domain Eukaryota; kingdom Metazoa; phylum Chordata; class Mammalia; order Chiroptera; family Vespertilionidae; genus Lasiurus; species Lasiurus borealis. Next base: position 2,489 of record PVJN01059768.1, read on the forward strand.
CATGGTTCCTTGAAAGTCTAGAAAGGAGGGACATGCATTCACAGGGAAGGTGTCATGGGAAGGTGAACCCTGTCCTACCCATGTATGGAAATAGGATGGGCACTAGGGGAGCAGAGGGAGAACAGAGGTGGATGACTCATACTCAGGACAGTGTCCTGGTGTCAACCCTGCCCTGCCAATCTTCAGAGCGGGAAGGGTGTTTAGGGGCACTTGAGGGTACGGGCAGATGTTCAGCACAGACATTAGCGGGGGCCACTTCATTTTTAAGTTAGGTGAGGCTTTTTCCCAGAGTGTCTCCAAGAATTCGGAGCATTATGTGCAGAGGAATTCCTTTGCAAGCTGAGCCAGGGAGAAAATATGGGAAGGTGAGTGTGTAGGGGTTGCCAAGCCATCACTGGCAAGGGCTAGCTTCACTAGAAGAGTAATTTGACCCTCGCTTGTCATGGGGAAGGAAAAGGCAGTGAGCTGGCAGACATCCACAGCGGGCTGGGTCCAGGCAGATAAATAATTGATTTGCTGCATGTGACACTTGGTCATTCTAAGATGCCAGCCCCGCGCGGGCCAGGATTTGGATGATGTTTACCGCGCTGGGAGAGGAGAGGGGATCGTCAATCTGGGCTTCGGAGGCCACCAGGGCCACTGCTGTGTGCTACAGAAACAAACAGACCGGTCCTCCTGGTGTGTTCTTGCTCCAGATCATGGCAAGGAAAGTGGAAGTGGCCGTGAATAACATTGAGGCCCTTGTCATAAAGAGGCAAACAATCTCCCTGCTATAGGGAGAAGCTAAATAAACTCCATGGCAGCTGTATTAAGTAGAAACAGATTTGAAAAGTTGGGTGTTTTGTTTTTCCCGGAGACACTTATTTATAGCGGGTTGGGCAAAGGCTGCCACTATCTTCTGTGACGCTGGAAGGGTTTTCCAGATGGCCTTTGCTGTTTTCCCTCTAAATTAAGCTTAGCTGAACTTGCCCTTGCTTGGAAAGGTTCATAGAAATGGGTGTTATTTATTTATTTATCTATTTATTTATTTATTTATTTATTTATTTATTATTTCCTTATTGATTAAGGAATTACATATGTGTACTCATCCCTCCATTAACCCCCCAACTTCCCACTCTTGCCCTCACCCCCCCTGTTGTCTGTGTCCATTGCTTAGGCTTATATGCAGGCATACAAGTCCTTTGGTTGATCTCTCCTCCTTTCCTCCACCTTCCCCTACCTTCCCTCTGAGGTTTGGCGGTCTGATCGATGCTTCTCTGTCTCTGGATCTGTCCCTGTTCATCAGTTTATGTTGCTCGTTATATTCCACAAATGAGTGAGATCATGTGGTATTTATCTTTCTCTGACTGGCTTATTTCACTTAGCAAAATACTCTCCAGTTCCATCCATGCTGTTGCAGATGGTAAAAACTCCTTTTTTTACTGCAGTGTAGTATTCCATTGTGTAGATGTACCACAGTTTTTTAATCCACTCATCTGCTGATGGGCACTTAGGCTGTTTCCAAATCTTAGCTGTGGTGAATTGTGCTGCTTTGAACATAAGGAAGCATATATCCTTTCTGATTGGTATTTCTGGCTTCTTGGGATATATTCTTAGAAGTGGGATCACTGGGTCCAATGGGAGTTTCATTTTTAGTTTTTTGAGGAAACTCCATACTGTTCTCCACAGTGGCTGCACCAGTCTGCATTCCCACCAGCAATGCAAAAGAGTTTCTCGCCAACACTTGTTTTTTGTTGATTTGTTGATGATAGCCATTCTGACAGGTGTGAGATGATACCATATTGTTGTTTTGATTTGTATCTCTCAGATAATTGGTGACTGAGCATGTTTTCATATATCTTGGCCTTCCTTCTGTCCTCCTTCAAAAAGTGTCTATTTAGGTCCATTGCCTATTATTTGATTGGATTGTTTATCTTCCATTTGTTAAGTTGTATGAGTTTCCTATAAATGTTGGAGATTAAACCCTTATCGGTGATGACATGGGCAAATATGTTCTCCCATGCAGTGGGCTTTCTTGTTGTTTTATTGATTTGTTTCTTTTGCTGTGCAAACGCTTTTTATTTTGTAGTCCCATTTGTTTATTTTCTCTTTAGCTTCCATTGCCCTAGGAGCAGTATCAGAGAAGAAAATGCTTTGGCATATGTCTGAGATTTATCTGCCTGTGGATTCCTCCAGTATTTTTATGGTTTATGTTTAAGTCCTTTATCCATTATGAGTTTATTTTTGTGTATGGTGTAAGTTGGCGGTCTAGTTTAATTTTTTTGCATGTATCTGTCCAATTTTCTCAACATCATTTGTGGAAGAGACTGTCTTGTCTCCATTTTATGTTCATGCCTCCTTTGTCAAATATTAATTGGTATAGTGGTTTGGGTCAATTTCTGGGTTCTCTCTCTTATTCCATTGATTTATATGTCTGCTCTTGTGCCAGTAGCAGACTGTTTTGAGAACAGTGGCTTTGTAATATAGCTTTACATCTGGTATTGAGATCCCACCTACTTTGTTCTTCTTTCTCAGGATTGCTGCAACTATTCAGAGTCTTTTTTTTATTCCCGATGAATTTTTGGAAAGTTCATTGTAGGTCTGTGAAATATGCCGTTGGAATTTTAATGGAGAGTGCATTGAATCTGTACATTGATTGGCTTTAAATCAATAGATGAGAATTGATTGAGCCTGAGCTAATGAATTTTCTTTCGCATTTTAGAAATAAGAAAAAATGTCAAGGAAAACTCAAAATAGAGGTACTCTTTCTTTGACCATATACGTCAAAGCTTGAAAACTTATAGGGGCCACATTTTCTATTAATTTTCCATTTTTATTGTAAAAAATAATGCTCTCCTCTTTGCTAAAATTCTATGTTACCATTTCCTTTCCAACAACTGAATTTCCTTTCCAGATATATTTCAGATTAAGTAATTAGCTCTGGCTGGAGTTTCTTTTTATGATCAAACGATTTCATTAACCTGTTAGACTAACTATGAAATTATTGAATTTGAATATACCAATATGAGACCATTTGTTCCAGGATCCTTTGTAGCTTATCACGTGCATTGTAAGCAGGCTGGTGAAAACTGATTCTGCCATGCCTTTTCATGTTGGACACACCCACACCAGAAATCTCAGCTTTGCTTTTGCTCTTAGGAGCCTGGCAGTGGGATTTGGGATCATCGGGGCTAATTCTGACCGTCTAAACCACACAGTGAACCATTTCTGGAATGTCACAGAAACCATCGGTCCTACAGATCAGGCTTGCAGACTATTATCTGCATGGGACAAAATTTCTACCCATGCACAGTGAAATGGAAGAAAAGTGAACATGTAATTCGTTTCTTTTCTTTTTTTTTTAAAGCTAGACCTTTTAGCATTTTATAGAAATGCCCTTTATTCTAAAATAGTCTTTCCTAATTTTATTAGTGTTAGTCTCTTTCGTGAATAAGATAGTACATGACATCTTTTATTGACAGTCATAAGTTGCCTACCTCCTGTGGTAGCCTCCATTTAAAAAAATGTTCCTCATCTTGAACATTAGAAAGTCTATGATTCACCCGGGAGACCTGAGTAGATTAGGAAGAGAAGCCCTTGTTATGATTCCTGAGCCTGAAAAAACAACCTGAGAGGTCTTGTCCCAAGTCCCTAACCCACCTCTTCTGACCCAGCACCCACAGAGAGCTGGCTTTATCCAAAGTCCACGCGAAGAGCGGAATTGCTTCAACCGAGGACTTGGGAGAGGAAAATGGGCTCTTGGACATATGCCTGAGCATCCAGCCTCAGTGCGGGGAGTCTAGACACTCTGTCCCTGGCTTCTGACGTTAACTCTGCTGACAGGGCGCTTAGGCTCGACCCTCGCCCCCACCTTCTTCCTGTCTTCAGCTCTGCCACCACCACTGCGAGTGTAGGCCTCAGCATGGCTCACTAGGCCTGGCTCTGGTCTCCTCACTTGACTCCTCTCCTTGCTCCCCTTCCCCCTGCTCTTCCTGTTGTTATTATGCTAAAGCAGTCACCTAGCTCAGAAACACTCAGGGACTCCTGTTTCCTCATTAGTTAGGAGAAAACACCACACATAAAGCCCTCTTCTCTTTATCCCTTTCATGACTGGCCTTCAGCAGGGAAGGTGTCTTTGGGTTGTGCCATTGTTCTGAGCTGGATTTTGTTGTTTTTTATTTTTTTTATTAATGTATTACATGTGTACATATCTTGCCATAACCCCCCACTCCCATGCATACCCTAACCTCCCAGTCTTGTGTCCATTGGTGATGCTTATATGCATGCATACTAGTCCTTTGGTTGATGGATCTCTTATCTACCCCACCTGGGGGGAGGTTCCCAAGAAAGTTCCCAGATCTCTTTAGCGTCTTTCTAGATGAAGAACACTGAAGTGTTGACTCTAATGTAATGTACTGTCCCATGGATTCTGACATTAGTGGTGTTAAAAAAAAGAGAGAGAGAGTGAGAAATACCACCCTCCCAAATGAGGCTCTGGCTTCAGGAATCATAGCCTCACTACAAGTCTCTGACATACTGCTTCTGGATTTGAATGCCACCTTTCTGGCCTGCTAGCAAGTAGGTATTGCTTTGGAATGGCATTGCTGGCTGGTCCTGTTGAAAATAAAGCCACCACCCTAACCAGTTTGGCTCAGTGGATAGAGCATCAGCCTGTGGACTGAAGGGTCCCTGGTTCGATTCCAGTCAAGGGCATGTACTTGGTTGTGGGCACATCTCCAGTAAGAGGTGTGCAGGAGGCAGCTGATCTATGTCTCCCTCTCATCGATGTTTCTAGCTCTCTATCCCTCCCCCTTCCTCTCTGTAAAAAAATCAATAAAATATATTTAAAATAAGAAAGAAAATAAAGCCACCGACATAAGTTCTAAAATGTACAATTGGGATGTAGTGGAAGGAATCCATCCTAGCCAATGCAAACTATCTACTAGGAAATGTCTCCAATGGCTGCTCATAAAATCACAACAGCAGTAATATTACCTCGTGTTTATCAAGCTCCTGCTATAGGCTGGACAGTTGTAGCCAGTAATTTACATTTATCACTTTATTTCAAGCTTCAATAATCATTGAGATAGGTGGGCTCAGAGCGGGTTAGTAGCTTACACCAGGTCACACTGATCATAGGAGTTAGATAGGGATTCTATGCAGCTAAGTTCAATAGAACTTTCTGGAATGATAGAAATGTCCTACCTATGCTGTCCAATATGGTAGCCACCAGCTATAAGTCTGTTGAGTATTAGACATGTGGCTAGTGTGACTGAGGCTTGACTTTAACATTTTTTAAAATTAATTTTATTAAAATTTTTTCATTTTATGTGTACAGTGGCATTAAGTACACTTCAGTTTTGTGCAAGCATTATCACCATCCAGCTCTGAACTCAGCATCTTGTAAACTGACTCTCTGTCCATATTGAACAATAACTATGCCCTGCTCCCCTAGGTCCCTGGCCACCACTTTCTAAGGTTCATTTTGATGACCATCTCGAACAACCTCGCCCTCCTTGGTCCCTGGCAGTGTGTTCTGTAGCACCCACATGCTTACAATATACTATGTTTAAGAAAAAAGTACAAGCACACAAAATTTCCCCAGTTGGTCTGTTTCTGAAAGCAAGCTCTCGAAGGCATTAACTCGAGGCCTCATTCCCGTTTTTACTGGGTTCCGTCCCCATTAATCAGCAATGAGATGTCACATTCTTGTGTGTTGAGCACTTCCGTCTTTCTGCTGATCTGTGTCAGCCCCCCACAACCGAGCTCGGCAAATCCTGAGCCAGCCCTGTCCCTCTTGTCTCTGTCACCACCAGTCCTCAGAGGATGAGACCACCTTTCCTGCCATCATCGTGACCCACGTTCAGCTCCAGCTCAGATATTTGGACACAAAGCTCTCCATCCCTCATCCATGTGGGACACTTCTCTTTCTTCAGACCTGTCACTTGCCACCTCTCTCTGTTGATGTCAATGCCAAATGCCCCGCCCTTTTTATCACTTCTGTGCATGGGACGGAGCACTGCAAGTTTCCCAAGTTCATAACAGAGCTGAAGCACCTGGCCGGGGATTGAGCATGCGCGCTCTCACTGAAACCTACAGCACTGTTTAGAAATAGCTCTGAAGCCTTGATAAAGAACTTGGACTTTACCCGGAGGCCAGCGCCATTATCTGCTTTATGTGTTTGTTTTCCCCCCTAGTGGAGAAGGAGCTGGGGTAGGAAGGGAGGAAGGCCAAAACAGGCTTTGTTGCAATAATCCAGCAAGAGCAATGAACTTGAACTGAAAGCGGCACCGTGGCTGTGGATGGGGAGGCGAGTGAGTGAATTCTGGAAGCACTGAGGAGACTGATTCTGTAGGAGGTGATCATGGCTGGTGGAGTGAATTATGATAACACCCTAAGGATGGGGGGAGGGGGTTTGGATTGGATTCCGGGGCCCCGATTTCCCTCTGCAGCCAGGGTTGGGGCAGACGCAGACTAGGTGAGTGGTCAGCAAACCTTGATGCTGCCCACGTAATCATCTGAGCTCCCGTTTATGAAGAGTGTGATGAAAGCAAGAAACAGGCCAGAAAATGGGGAGGGGGAGGGTCCTGACAGACAGAGTCAACAGCCAGGAGCGCCTTCCGTCAGCAGCTTTAAATACGTTTTCCAAATGCATATGCTTTAAATAGGTCCGGCTTTGTAAGCAGCAGGTGCATCGAGTAATCCTATTGCTTCAGGCCTTAACTCGGCCCAGCTGGATGAGAGAGGTTCAGCCGGTGGCCTGCCACTAGGGCAGTGGTTCTTACCCTTCCTAATGCCACATCCCTTTAATGCAGTTCCTCATGTGGTGGTGACTCCCAACCATAACATTATTTCCGTTGCTACCTCATCACTGTAATTTTGCTACTGTTAAGGAATCATGATGTAAATATGAACATGAGGAACTGCATTAAAGGGACGTGGCATTAGGAACTTGAGAACCACTGCACTAGGGACTCGAGCGTCTCATAGTTTCCCACACCTCAAGGTTATGGAACGAATTAAACTGGTATATCGAGGTACCACTGTACAGTGATGCTGCTGAGAAGCAGGCGGGGGCTTTGGAATGGAAAGAGAAAGAACACATCCCAAGCCCTTTCAGGTATCCTCCCTGGGTCTGAATGGACGGCTTTTCTTAAAATAAGGGCCTGTGAACTCCATTCTGCTTTCCTCCCGCTCATCTGAGGGGTCTCCTGCTGGCATCTGGGACCTGCAAGGCCTTAAAGAGGCATGGCAGTATTTTAAGCTGGGTTTTAGGTAAGCAGAGACAGTTTGTCTACACAGTGTGTCCCTACATCCTTGCAACCATGGTCAAAGCAGCAAAATGCAGACTCATTTGTAGCAGTGGTCCATTCTGATCTCTCTCTCTCTCTCTCTCTCTCTCTCTCTCTCTCTCTCTCTCTCTTTACAGAGGAGGAAGGGAGAGGGATAGAGAATTAGAAACATCGATGAGAGACACACATCCATCAGCTGCCTCCTATATGCCCCCCACTGGGGATGTGCCCGCAACCAGGATACAAGCCCTTGACCAGAATCGAACCTGGGACCCTTCAGTCTGCAGGCCAACGCTCTATCCACTGAGCCAAACCGGCTTCGGCTCCATTCAAATCTTAACTTGCAAAGCAACCCTAACCCTCTATCATTCATAACTGTTTGAGACCAAATGACAATTTTTTTTTTTGTCTTCAAAAGCTTCCCTTCCCCCGCCCCTTGCCCCAACTCTTTCTCTTTCAAAATAAACCTGGGTAAGCGAGCAGGCAGCGGGTTGCAAGTGGGAGGACAGAGGAGCCCGGGAATAGCAAGTAAACTAAACAGATTCTTCCCGTCAAAGCCCGGCCTGGCACAGACCTTCAGAAATGGGAAGAGAAACAGAGGGTGAGGCGACACGCTGCTCTAATATCGGTGGCACCAGGGACAGGAAGCAGCATCAGACTATATTCCGGTGCAGCAGCAGGGATGAGGAGGAGTTCTGTGCGAGGGAAATACAGTGGTACCTCGAGATACGAGTTTAATTCGTTCCGTAACCTTGAGGCGTGGGAAACTATGAGATGCTCAGGTCGCGGTAAACTGGTGGGTCGTGTGCAGCCGGCCGATCCACGCGATGACTCCTATCTCAAATGTTGCTCGTATTTCAAAGCAAAAATAGCTCGTATCTCAAAAATCTCGTACATTAGGGCACTCGTATCTCGAGGTACCGCTGTACAGGAGAGAGGGAGAACTAGAGGGAGATGTGAAAATAATAACAATGGAATTCCTCTGGCCATTTGGCTCAACTCGTGAAAGAGCAAGAAAAACCTCAAAGAGGACTTGGAACCTGGGAAAGAGCCTTCAACTCTTACCACGAGTCCGAGAGTGAACATGTCCTTTGTCTGCTCTCTGTGCCCGCCTGCATCATGTTATGGGGAACAGAGATTAGTTATAGAAAAATTGCCTGTGATAGATTCTTTCCCAAGCGTAAAGGACATTGTGGGTAAAAGCTTAGATAACAGTACCATCATTTTAAGAAGGCTTTGTATTTCACATACACTTTCAACAGTCAGAAGTGTTAAGCAGTGGGCAGTTATGCTTTATTCTTTTCTTGATAATGTTTGATTTTTTTTTGAAGCCAGCTCTGTGGATGGGAGAAAGCCTAAAAATGATCCAGCACAGATTTTTATTTTTGGATTTTCCTCTAAGATCCTAACATCCGGACAGAGAAGCGCACGTGTTGTTAGGTGTGGTGTGCAGTTTGAGAAAAAACGCACAAACAGCACACACATGTCACCAGTACCCGGATGGAGAGAGAGAGAGGTCACACCAGCCCCCCTGTTCATGCCCCCTTCCTCACCCCTCACCAGCAGTCACCACGGTCTTCCAATCGCAAAGAATTTTTCAGTGGTAGCTTTGTGGATGAGTACCCCCTACCCTGCCCCCAAAAAAAGTCCTTGTAATTTTTTTTTAGGGAGGATGGCAGAGATGTTGTAATGGTTCCCTTTCTCTGGCTGCTCTGCGTTCGGCCTGTTAAACAGGAAATTTCTGCTGGTCTCTGCTGCCCAGAAGGATGCCCGGACTGCGAGCCAGTAGCCTGCCCTGGGCACCGTCCCTGCCAAAAGCAGCCACCGGGCTGGCCTTATCTGCCCTGCGGAAGCATTTGCTGGATCTCGCCAAGACACGTGTTTGGAAGCATGGAAGACAGGGCAACACAATGGCAGCGAGTCTCCTGAAAGGATCAGCCTTCTGGAAAGTACCACCACCTCCAACAGAATACACAACGAGCTCATCCCCCCCCCCCCCCC
>PVJN01059769.1:0-11760 GCA_004026805.1 Lasiurus borealis
CTTTTTCTGGTACAGGCTCTGCCTCCCTGAAAACTGCATGTCCCTGTGACAGACATGAGGTTGGTATTTGGGCAATTTTTCGGCCAGTTGCAGATAAGTAAAAGGGCCATCTGAGTACTAGAAGCCTCTGCTATACAAGGAAGCAAGAACTCCTGTGTCAATTGATTCTGCTCCCAACCACTTTATTTTTTTGTTTTTTTTCCAGTTTCATTTGAATTTCAGTTACAGTTAAAATTGCCAATTAATTGGATCTATCAGAAGCACTCCACTTTACAACCAAGGAAAATGAGGAATGATTGTTAAGTGATTTGTCCAAGATATTATACAGCTTTGGAGCTAAGTTTGATGTCCAGCTCTCTTAAACTTTGTTCTTTGAATCCTTATTTCCTGGGTACTTGCAGTGTGTTAGACCCTAGTGGTAGAGTATCAGGCCTTCCCACATGGAACTTACAGTCCATTTCTCTATAATTTTCCATATCAGTCTGAAGAGTGTTTTGATGATGCTCTGTATTTTTAAACAGTTTAAAGTCTCCAAGAGAGTATTCTAGGGACAACATTTTGTTATAATAAATTAAACTGCAAAGAAGAATGTGAAAAAAATTTTGTAGAATTATATTAAATTTAGAAATATGAAATGTTATATTACATCTTAAAACTCCATTTGTAGCTGTTGTAAACCTCATTTTGTAGCTGAAATAATATAAGCACTAAGACAATTAAGTCACTTTGTCAAGTTCATACTCCTTTTAGTCTATTCTTAAAAAGAGGTTTATTGCTTGTTTAATTCATATGAAGATTGTGTTATAATATAAAAATTAAATACTTTATTCTTTTTTTAAATTTAATAAATCTTTATTGTTCAGATTATTACAATTGTTCCTCCTTTTTCTCTCATAGCTCCCCTCCACCCGGGTCCCACCCCTTCCTCTGCCCTTACCTTCCCCCCATTGTCTTCATCCATAGGTGTATTATTTTTTTCCAGTCTCTTCCTGCACTCCCCTCACCACTTTTCTCCTAACAATTGTCAGTCTACTCCATTTCTATGCCCCTGATTCTATTATATTCACCAGTTTATTCTGTTCATCAGATTTTTAATTCACTTGATTTTTAGATTCACTTGTTGATAGATATGTATTTGTTGTTCATAATTTTTATCATTACCATTTTCTTTGTCTTCCTCTTCTTAAAGAGTACCTTTCAGCATTTCATATAATATTGGTTTGGTGTTGATGAACTTCATTAGCTTTCATTATCTGTGAAGCTCTTTATTGGCCCTTCAATTCTGAATGATAGCTTTGCTGGGTAGAGTATTCTTGGTTGTAGGTTCTTGCTATTCATCACTTTGAATATTTCTTGCCACTCCCATCTGGCCTGCATAGTTGCTGCTGAGAAATCAGCTGACAATCATATGGGTCTTCCATTGTAGGTAATTAACTGTTTTTCTCTTGCTGCTTTTAATATTTTCTCTCTGTCTTTTGCTCTTAGCATTTTAATTATGATGTGTCTTGGTGTGGTTCTTTTTAGATTCCTTTTGTTTGGGGTTCTGTGCACTTTCTGGACTTGTAAGTCTATTTCTTTCATCAGATGGGGGAAGTTTTCAGTCATTATTTTTTCAAATAGGTTTTCAGTATCTTGCTCTTTCTCTTTTTCTGGCACCCCCATAATTCTGATGTTACTACACTTGAAGTTATCCCAGAGGCTCCTTACACTATCTTCACATTTTTTTGATTCTTTTTTTGTTTTTGCTTTTCAAGTTCAGTTTTCTGCTTCTTTGTATTTCAGATCTTTGGCTTGATTCTTACGTTCCTCTAGTCTGCTGTTAGGTCTCTGTATAATATATATTTTTTTATTTCAGTCAGTGTATATTAATTTCTAGTTGGTTCTTTTTCATCTTCTCCTGAGTCTCACTAAATTTATCCATCTTTTCTAAGAAATTCTTGAAAAACCTTATAACTGTGGTTTTGAACACTATATGCAGCCATTTGTTTTCCTCCATTTCTTTCATTTGTGATCTGTTCCTTTGTCTTCAAATTTTCGCTGCTTCCCTGAGTTGGTAGAGTAGCTTTGTGGGATAGGTGTCTCTGTACTACAGCATTTTGCAGCTCCTCTGAGTCTCTGTGAGCTCTTCTCTTTTCTTCTAGAATTTCCACTCAGCCAGCTTTCCTGTGGTTCTGGATGATATTTGTTCTGTCTTTTAGCTGTAGTTTTGAAATTGTGTGAGGCAGCAGTTTAGGTGTTCACCTATTCTACCATTTTGGTTTCTTAAATACTTTATTCTTGTTTACACTTATATATATGATATCATTTCTTAAACACGTTTAATTCCTATAATATTAGGTTAAAAATCCTAAAGGATAAATAAAGACTCTTAACAGAATAATTACTATTAAAATATCTCATTGCCAATTGCTAACATCCTGAAGACAGAGCCAAAGTTCTTCCTGTTCTATTATCTTGCCCAGAAATTGCAATGACCCTTCATCTTTTGTCAATCTCAAATGCTCCATACATATAATCTCCAAACCTCCCTTTAAGACAAAAGAACCCAAGAAAACCTAACATGACTAGAAGAAAAATGGTAAGTGTAAAGTACATCTAACTTCTTTATCTCTTAGATGCAAATGCCTTTTGTCATATTCAAATATATTGTCACAGTCCAATTTATTTAGGCAGAGGGCACAGAATTTAATTATTGAGATAGGTCAATTAATTATTTTAAAAATAAGCCTGTGAGATGTTTTTAAACTTCAAATTTGTGCAGTTTATTTTATGTTAGTTATATCTCAATAAATCTGTTAAAAAAATAAAAGATGTAATAAATCTATATGAGCCAATTCACACTCACAAAGAAGTGTGTCCATAAAGTACAAGTGCCAAAAGAATGTGAAAAAGTAGGCATGATATCTTTTGTGAAATAACTATAAGCAGAAAATGTTAACTTTGAGAGAATACAAAGAGCTTTCATTTTCCATTTAAATACTATCCTAGTATACAGTGAGCGTTTGTCATAGCCAGGCTCCAAGATGGCTCCCTATGACTCCTACTTCATGGATTTATGCTTTTTTGTAGTCTTCGCCCACATGGCATTAGTCTGTGTGACCAATAGAATATGTCAGAAGTGATGGAATGTCACTTAACAGACAATTCTTAGATTGTTTGCTCCAGAGGATACAAGAGCAGCTTTATGGGAGATTCAAGTAGAGAGGGGCTAAGACCATCTGCCAACAGCTGTGTAGTGAGCCAGCTTGGAAGAGCATCCTTCAGGCACAGGTAAGACTTCACATGACCACAGTCATGTCTACCATCCTGATTGCAACCTCATGGAACCCCCCTGAGAGAAAACTACTCAGCTAAGCCATTTCCTGATTTTCAATACCCAGAAACTGTGTGTGGTAATAAATATTTGCTCTTTTAAGATACTAAGATTTGGAAAAGTTTGTTACCTAGTAACAGATAACTAATACAGTAAGAAAAAATTTTTGGCAGGGTATAGATATATAACAATATATCCAGGGTAACTATTTATAGTTAACACTAGAGGCCTGATGCACAAAATTTGTGCAAGGGGCTTGGCACTCGCTGCTGTAGCAGCTTGCCTCAGCTCTCACAGCCCCGGCTTCATGTAGAAGGTTATCCAGAAGGACATCCAGAAGATCATTTGGCTGTCAGTCTAATTAGCACATAAGGCTTCTATTATTATAGATAATAAAATGCACATACGTACAGTATAAAATATTTTAAGTTTTGAGATGTATATAAGATATATTAATATCTGTAAACTATCACTAAAAATTAAGATACATACATCCACCATCTTTCTAAAAGTTGCTCAACTTTTGGTTATCCTTTCTTCTTGGCCCTTCCATATGTCCCAACTCACATATCCCAAGACAACCACTGTCTGCTTTCTATTGCTATACATAACATTTAGATTAATTTGCATTTTCTAGGATTAGGTATAAGTAGAATTGCATAGTAAGTGTTTTTTGTTGTTATTTGGCTTCATTTATTCAGTACAGTGGTACCTCAAGATACGAGTTTAATTTGTTCCATAACCTTGAGGCATGGGAAACTATGAGATGCTTGAGTTGAGGTAAACTGGTGGGTCGTGTGCAGCCTGCTGATCCGCGCAATTACTCCTATCTCAAATGTTGCTCGTATTTCAAAGCAAAAAAAATTACTTTCTTGATGGCTCATATCTCAAAATCTCATATGTTAGGGTACTTGTATCTCAAGGTACCACCGTATAATTATTTTGAGATTCATTCATGTTGTCACATTCACTTATCAATGGTTCATCTCATTTTATTTCTAAACAGTAATCCATTTTACAGTATATACAATATTGGATGTTCTGTAGTTTGTTTATCTATTTACCTGTTGACAAACTTTTCAGTTTTTTTTATAGTTTTGAGCTATTACAAATAAAGCTTATCTAAATATTTGAGTACAAATACTTTAGCAGATATACCCTTTCATTTTTCTTTAGTGAATACCTGGCAGGAGAAATGGCTGCAGTGTGTGATAACTATATGCTTAACATTGTAAGATAATGCCAAACTGTTTTTCTAAAATGTTTGTGTCATTTTGCTTTTTTGCATTCTTGCCATAACTTGGTATGATAAGGCTTTTTAATTTTAATCATTTTAATAGATTTCTAATTGTTAACTATTATACTATTAGTTTACATTTTCCTAATGATTAATAATGTTAAATGTCTTTACATATCTTTAGTTGTTATCCATATAGCTTTTATTTTGGAATTTTTGTTCAGTATTTTGCCCTGTTTTTGTTTTGTTGTTTTTGTTGTTGTTGTTAGAGTTCTTTATATGTTGTCTATCAGGTACATATGTTGATTTGCAAATATTCCCTTCTCACCTGTGACTTGGCTTTTCATTCCTTTAATGGTGCCTTTAATAAGCAAAGTTGTAAAATTTGATGCAGTCCTACTTATCAATTTGGTTTTTATAGTGGATTATCTTTTGCTATCATATTAAAAAAATTTTTGCCTAACCAAGGCAAATATTTTTTCCCTACTGTTGTCTTCTAGGAGTATTATAAATTTATACTTAATAACTAAAACTTATTTTGAATTAATCATTATGGAGTACAAAGTATTAATCAAAGTTCATTTTTTGCCAATGTATATGCAATTATTACAGCATAATTTGTGGAAAGATGATCCCTTACCATAGAAATGTCATTGTGCTTTTGCAAAAAAAACCAACACACAAAACAGTTTTAATATGTAAACTTAAGGGAAGGGAAATATTTGATCTTCTGGAAAGACTTACAAATGAAGACTGTTTTTTAAATTTGAAAACAAGTATGTTTAATAACAAAAGTAAAATAGAAAAAGGCAGAAAACACATAAATATTAGAATCAATCATAATATTACTGGCCAGAAATAGCTGATGGTTTTCTAAAAATACAATTTATCCTTTTACCTTTTTAATAAAAAATAAGTCTGAATATATTCTTTTTAAAAAATATATATTTGTATTGATTTTAGAGAAGAAATGAGAGGGAAAGGAGATGGAAACATCAATGATGAGAAAGAATCATTGATTGGCTGCCTTCTGCACAGCCCTCTATTGAGGATCAAGCCAGCAATCGGGACATGTGCCCTGAAGGGGAATCGAACCATAACCTCTTGGTTCATAGGTCAGTGCTCAACCACTGAGCTAGGCTAGCCAGGCTGAATATATTCTTTTGAGAACTGCTTTACAGATCACAATATCACAAATGATTCTTGGAATCATTTTGATACCTTCTCCAATATGGTTTTTAATGAAACCATAATTCTGACCACAGAGTTCAGATAGAGACAGAATATATTCTTGTGTATACCAAATTCAGAAAAATCATTATTTGAAGAAATTAAAACTGGATAATTGATGATTCAATTGGAAGTTTTCTTTAAATTATTAAAAATATATTAACATTGTGACTTTTTTCTTTCAGTTTATGTCAGCATTTCTGGATTTTCCATGCCAGCAATTTGCCTAAATTGCTCATTTTTTCTTTCCAAAATAAAGGAGAGAAAAATAACCCGGGGACAATGTTTTTATTATAATGCAGATTTTAATATTAACAATATTAGAATTCATATAAAGACACTTTTAGGAGCTTGAAGCTAAAAATTAGGGTGGTATAAATGAAAATTTGCTTCCTAAAGTTTTAGGATCTTGATTTTCATAGTTACTTATAATGATGTTGCTGAAACCCATCCAGGATTACAAAAACTTCCAGGCTCATTGAAATGCAGATGGATAACGTATTTCAAAAACCACATGAAATCCATCTGCAAATAGTCAAATTAGCATTTAAAGATAGAGAACATTCTACAAGATTCAAATCAATTCCATGAATGATTCCATAAAACTGACAGTTCCAGTTATCACAAACTACCTAGCCAGGCTTGAACACAGGTTAATCTTCTTGTATAGAAATGTGACCCCAGAGAAATGAGGCTGTATTAATTGGCTTGTGCTAATCAAGTTTTGTTACTTGTTCTCCCACTATCATAATAGAAGAAATGAAAGTAGAAAGGATATAAATCAGCTCTGCTAGGCCAGTTCTGATAGGATTTTTAACACCATTTTCTAAGTCCATCAGAGGTTTCCTATTGAGGAAGCATTAATTTAAGATTTTGTAAGAAGGACATTAGGACATCTAGATAAGTGTAGATCAAGCTGAAAACCATAAAGCATTGACCAAACCTGAAATAAGTTTGTGCATTATAGTTTTCCAATGGGAAGCTGTAACCTTGGGATTCATGCTATGATTTATACTAAGGTCCTCCCTTATTTCATGGTCAAAGACTGAAAACTACATTCCCCAGACTTCTTTGCTGCACGATTTAAGTTTAATTCCAAGAGTGTCAGTCAGGAGAAATTTGAACAAGAGAATTTAAGTCTTTTCTTTTTTTTTCTTCTGGCAACAGCAGGTGAAATGTTTGGCAAACTATAGACATAAGGTTTGCAGCATCTTCTAGATGAGTTTCTGTAAGTCATCTGCCTAAATGTTGAAGGAGACTAAGAACTTCATAAATACCTACCTGAATCTCCACACTTTCTAATTTCCTAAAAGCCAGCAGTGGTATACCCTGATCTGTATCCCCAAGACAGCAAACAGTATTTTCAGTATACATTTCCTTCTATTTAAGCCCTTTCTGTTAAAACAGTAGAATGTTTTTTGTTTTTCCACAAAAAATGTGACTAATAGACCATTTAAATGCTAAGGTTATGCAGTAGAATTCTTAGCATCTTTGTATACTTCATATGTAAGTCAAGTTTCTTTTAAAACTTGTTTCCTGTATTGATGGTTGATAAAAAGCATGAGCAGTGGCACAGTTCTAGCTGATTCATAACACAATGTCTTCTAATGAGTAGGACATTGGGAATAAACATTCCATATCAACACAATATATTGTCATGAAAACTATCTGAAATAATTATCTAGATTATTAATTATTTCAGGTAATTATATAGATTATCTGGATTTTCCAGGGAATGGAGGTACAAGAAGAAAAAACTTCATCTAGGATTGTATTTACTTTTTGTTCTAATCAAGATATTTCAGACAAATTTTCTACAACAACAATCCTTAGGCTAGAAATAGGCCCAACTGGGGGAAGAGGGAGATAATCTTGCCACAAACTGGGATGAATGATCGTTTTCTTTCTCTAAATAAGTATTTACTATAAACAACAATACAAAACACAAATTTAAAAAATAACCAATTTTTATCAGTGTCCTGTTTGACATTTTATGGATACTTACTTCATTAAGAAGACTCAACTTAAAAGAAATATTTAGGACTTCAAACATGGGCAAGCAAATTTTGTTTCATGGAATCAATTCAAGATAAAGACTGTACATATATTAGGTGACACATTTTATTAAAAAATGTAATAGTTTTATTGAGCCTTTCAGAGGAAAAATACATTCTTAAGAATATGTTCTTTAAAACTTAGATTATTTGAATTATTGAATGTATTATTGTCAATGAAAAAAAATGGTGTCACTTTGAAGCTATATTGAGCTAAGTCACTAAAACTTCATGGCATATGTGTTAGCACCTATTTATTCTTGTTTATGTCTGACAATTAAAGAAAAACTACAAATCTTTATTGAGGGACACAAAGTCAGTCAAACAAACTGAAAATAAATGAATGCAAAAGCATGTCATGATCCTGAATAAAAAGGCAATATTTTAATTTATCCTCAAATTTACATATCTTATAATGCCAGTTTCAATGGGACATTTATTTTCCTTTGACTTCCAAAAACCACTCTAAAGTTTATGTGCAAAAATAAAGACAACTTAGGAAAAACATTTTGAAAAAGATGTGCTCATCACATGTTATCAAAGACTAGAAAACTGTGGTGGAGATTGGGAGGCTTGGCAAGCATAGCTTAGATGAGCAATTTTCAGCCTTTTCATCTCAGAGTATAAGACTCATTACTAAAGTTCTGCAGCACACCATAAGTATAATACATTTTTTGCTGATATGACCAAAAATATAGGTATGATTTTTGTTCATTCACACAGATGGCTGTTGTCATCTTTTTATTTGACAATCTAAGAGAAAAGAGGTCAGTGTCCCTGACTAAATAGTCAGGTATTGCATGCTTTAAAAATTCTTGCCGAGGCACACTAGTTGAAAATCGCTGGCCTAGATCAATTATACTACATTATTGAAAAAGAACTCTGTAGCCACAAAAACAAAAAGGTGTGTATATGGCCCAGAAAGATGTTGGGAATATATATTTTAATGGGAAAAACAACTTGCAGACCAATGTGTTTCACATGATTTTATTTTATTTTTTAAAATATATTTTATTGATTTTTTACAGAGAGGAAGGGAGAGGGAGAGAGATAGAGAGTTAGAAACATCAATGAGAGAGAAACATCCATCTGCTGCCTCCTGCACACCCCCTACTGAGGATGTACCCACAACCAAGGTACATGCCCTTGACCGGATTTGAACCTGGGACCCTTCAGTCTGCAGGCTGACACTGTATCCACTGAGCCAAACTGGTTAGGGCTCACATGATTTTATATAAAACTACACACGTGCTTATATGCAGGTATGTAAACATCTGCATTAACCTAGAAAACCTTAACATTATGCCACGCTCCTAAAGTTGTCAGATCTAAGACATAGTGGCAGCTGAGGCAGACATTTTTGCATTTTCAATATCATTCTAATTAAAATGAAAGAAAATCCATTATGTACTTCTTTCTGCTAATGTAAATAAACACGCGCGCGCGCGCGCGCGTGCACACACACACACACACACATTTATACAAGAAAAGAACTTTGATATAAACATGACTGCTTACTTTTAAGGATGGATCTTTTTTTATAGAAATAGCCTTTATTGTGCTGAGAAATTTTGATCTTATGTAGGTAAATTTGGGAGCTTGAGTCAGAGAAACCTGCAATGCTTTGCATATAGAGACAGGTTTGTTTACTGCGCACATCGTGGTTTGAGTTAGTATTGTCAGGGGTCTGATTTCGGTATTGCCTCTTCTACTCCTACAAAATCCTGAATAAAGGCTACTTGGTTCACTAAGGTTTCACATGATTGAATTCTCTTGGCACAACTCAGAGTCAATTAGAGTGCAGTTCAAGGGCCGATGCAATGGCAATGGGTTTGGAGAAGGGGATATGGAAAATAAGACTTTAGGAATACTCAAAAGTCTAGAATATAGTTCATGTCTTCCCTGGGATGTGGATTTGGATGGGCTTCAAAGAGAACATCCAAACAGCTTTACTTGTGTTACTTGGAGTCTGCACAGCAAGAAGGCTGGTCTCTGCCTAACAAAGCTTAAAAGTGAGATATAGTAGTTATCCAGTTGTTCTGAAAGCTGAGCAGGAGTGATTAAAAAGCAGATTCAAGAGGGCTGCCTAGAGGGGACATAAGATCACAATTTAGATGACATTCTAGGAGTGTTGCAAGGGAACCAGAGGCTGGGATGGTAGAGATTTGTAAGCCACCATTAGGGGAAGCTTTGCCTGAGTTAAATATCTGCAGTGAGAGATCCACAGCAATGCAGCAGTCATGATTGAAGAAACCACAACCATTCCCTAAGAAACAGAGTTAGTCTGAAACACTCCCAAGTCCAGAAGTATCAGTGCCAGTGCCAGGTCAATGCTAGAGTTAAGCAAGATGCTTTTGTGCTGCAACCATTTTATTTTCTGCCCTTAAACCTTGGAAGTGCCAGAAGCAGCCTACACATGAGGGACTGGAAAGACTGCTAGATGTGAATATCAAGTTTCTGATTTCTACATTAGTCCTAATAAATTAAAGAACATGCTCCCTTCCCCCAACATAGACATACTTGAGAATGAAAATAAAGAACATACAAATTGTCAAGATCCAGTGGTTTAAAGCAAATAGTGACTAGTTAAAATATTTTTTTAATTTAATACATTTTTTTCTATAATAAATAAGGTTTATTTTACTTAACATTTACTGAGTGCCAATTTTGTGCCAGATACTGTTCTGGGCATGGAGAAAATAAGAAATAAAATGACAAAATCTGGCCCTCAGGGATTTTAATTCCCAATGGGTTAATCAGAGTAAAATATAATGCCAAATAGCAACAAGTTCTATTATGAAAAATAATAAATAGCCAAGGTGATAGAGTGATAGAATGCCAATTAACATAGAGACATCAGGTTACTTTTAGAGTGTAAACTTTAGGTCATTTGAAATTAATAAGGAAATTAATCATCTTAGGTAAGACCCATCTGGCCAGAGAGAAGATGGGTTGCAAAAGACTGAAGTAAGAACATTCGTGGCTGGGTTGAAAAGTACAAAGAAGTTTTGTAGTTAAGACAAATGCACGATGAACTTCTGATTTCAGATAAAATAACACTTAGGGAGAGGGAATTTTAGAAGCTATTCTTGCTATGGAAAGAAATCACTCTGGACCCTGGTTGGGAAAGGGGCTATTATAACCCGCACTATGCCTGCTTAAATCATTCTCTGAGACTCATTGTCACCTGTGGTTTAACCATAAGCATTAACATGTGACTGAAGTAGAGGTCCTGCAACAGTCAAGTTTTGCCATAGTAAGTTCATTCAAGTCAATATTGCATTGACCTGGGGAAGAATATCTGGTCTAAAGGAAACTTCTCCCTTGTGACTATGGTGGAGATGGGAAAGGGGACTGCTTAACTCTCTCTCTCTCTCTCTCTCTCTCTCTCTCTCTCTCTCTCTCTCTCCCTCATTTTTAATCCACTGCATGTAATAAATGGATCTTTTCCTTTTCTTCTGACTGCAGTCAAAATGTGCATGATTCTATTGAACAAAATGGATTAGCTCATGAACATTGATATAAGTTGTTAAGAAATTAAATTAGTCCTGAAACCTTACCCACCAGAAAGACATTAATTATAGGGCTCTTTTATATGTGAGATTCATAAAGCACTTGTTACAGTGCTTGGCACAGAGCATGCTCAATAAATGACAACTATTACTATGTGGCATTCATAATAGTCTGAGATTATTCAAATGAGTAGGTAGTGATTAATCATTCTAATCTGCCGGTTCCAGCCGGCACTACAGTTGAACAGCACCTGAAAGGGGGGTGAGGATTGAGAAAAGAAAGAGACAGACACAGAGATGGGATCGGGAGGACTGACAGTTCAAGACTGCAGCCACGAGTTTATTTTTCCAGGCCTTTTTATACATGCTAGCGTGTTTGTAAGCCATTCATTAATGCAGGAGCTCTTGGTTTCT
>PVJN01059770.1:0-11760 GCA_004026805.1 Lasiurus borealis
TTTTTCTCCCAAGGGGGTATATATGTGGAGGAGTAAAGGACTACTGCAAAACACTCCCCTGAGCCTTGAATATAGCCTGTTTGGGGTCTGTCATGAATGAGTTTAAAAACATTTATTGGGGAAAAAAGAAAAGGCAGAATTATACATCTTACAACTATAAGCATCAAGTATAGCTTTACTCTTTAACATTTTTCTCTTACTCAGTATTTAAAAGTGGGGTGTAACCAAATTAATCGTTTCACTTCCTGTTGCAGCATCCAGCAAGTTTGCTTCCTATTTTAGAGGAAGCCTTTTTATTGGTGCTGTTTAGTGACACTTCCTTTGAGTGTCCAGGGGGCACACACTTATTTATAATGCCATGAAATAAAATAACTAAGCCCTTTCTCTTCAGAATCATGGTAATATATCTTGTGGCCTCACAAAGCCTTGGCTGGTGTTAGGGCCGCACAGACAACTAGACTGCTGTCCCCACAGGGCAAACCTGGGAATGGCACCTCTTGGCCTTCAGACCCTCAGTCTGGAAGTCCAGTTTAGATTGTTGACCTAAATCACGGGTCAGCCTAAGAGCCAAATTGTGCCCACTGCCTGTTTTTATCTGTCCAAGAGCTAGGAATGACCTTTACATTTTGATGACAGGAAGCACTATATTTGGATACAAACCAACCGATATTGCATCTTGGCGCACAAAGCCTAAAATATTTATCATCTGGCCTTTTACAGAAAAAGTTTACAGCTCTTCATTTAAATGCATGGCTTATTAAATAATAAAAACACATTAAAAAAATTAAAGCCCACCTCATCACTGTCTTTATTCCCCATATAGCTGGCTCATGAGGTTGAAAGCATCTGAGAGGTTTTTTTGTTTGTTTGTTTTGTTTTTTAACAAATTAAAGAATATCAAAGTCACAAGCAGGCTGGCTAATTAACTGGCAAAGTAGTTCTAAGAATTTCATACACAAAAAGTCATTTTTGTTGTGCATTATATCTGAGAGGTTAATTCGTCAGAACAAATAGCACAGTTAAAACAACCTGCGATCCAGGTTGGGAGGACCATTCTCAAGGTCCACCGAAAGGACTTAGATATGTTGGAATATATTGCGCACTTGGGGCAAACCTTTCTAGCAAGCTTTTCTAAATGTTCAGGTCCACCCTGAACCCGTGGGACTGGCTAACGTGCTGACTGTGATGCCGCAGGGGTGAGGCTGGGCCTGAGATTCTGCATGTGTAGCCGGGCTGCGGGGCTGCGCTCTGTGCTCCAGGAGTTGAGAGGACTCTGGCCCCTCTCCACTGACGCTTCAACACTCTCCCCTTGATCTGTCATGAAGCCTGGTTGCCAAGGTAATACTTGGCCCTTGAGTGTTAAGATCACAAAAATCAGGAAACGCCTGGACCAAGTTTTTTTGTTTTATGGACATTTTACAGCACTGGCATTCCATCTATCAAAGCAGGAATGGAAATTTTAAAGAACAGTTGATTCAAACTGTGTATGTCTGCCCAGAGGCAAGAGTGACAGCCTGGTGGCTGTGCTTTAGAAATGCAATGCCATATATTAATCAGGCCAAGCAAACAGCAGACAAATGCTGGTGAAGAGAAAAAAAAAAGCAATTCATAATAACCATAGAGAACTCAAATTTCATAAGGTAAGCTAATTGTTATACTAGAGTTCACCCCATCTGTGCCTCATAAGTACTGCAGTGCATTGACTTGGAGATTATGCAGAATCATAAGGCTTTGAACACTAGTGTTACTCTGACTTCTGAAGTTTGCATTATCAATAATAGAAGTGGTTGGCTAATAGACTAGTACAGTGGTCGGCAAACTGTGGCTTGCGAGCCGTGGTTTGCCACTCTGTTGACTAATGAGTTTGCCGACCACTGAAATAGTAGCTTGAATTAACATTGAATTAGCAACTTCTTGTTTCTGAGAATTGAGTAAGTCTTTTAATGTACTTCTAATGCTTTTTTGTACAGGTTTAGATTTTATTTGTTTTTGTTTTTTTTTTGAGGGCTTTCTCCTTCCTTCCTGTCCACCATCCTCTCTCCCTTCCACTTTTTTTTTTTACTCTTATTTTTTAAAGAGATTTTCTGGTATTTAAGGCAAAGGGACCTTGCTATACATTTCATTTATGTAATTCAAAGTGACAGAGGTTAAAAAACATCAGTCTTCTTCAGTCATCTCAACTTTTTTTTAGATCCATAGTTACATAAAGAAATGATTTGTGATACTGAGAAGGATATGTCTATAAAGTAAACCAAGACAAAAGAATGTTATTATTAATGAAGCAGGTGACTCATCTTTTCAAATTCCCATTTTGGCTGGGCAGGGATTTACAATGGAAGCTGACCTGTTCATTTTTTGCCAGGCTAACAAATACAAGGTCTATTGAAAGTCAGGATGAAAAAGAAAAAATTCTCTTTTATAGGCCTAAGTTCTTATTGCTGAATTTTTTTTATGGTTTTCCTTTTGAAAACTAATTTTTGTCACTCTTTGTTGCCATGAGCTTGCCAGTGTGATGCAGATAATACAGACTACAGTTGTTTGTAAGAATCTCTCTACAACTAATGGATAATTGCTAATTCAAGAGTTTGAGGCACTCTCCTCACTATGCTTATTCTGTAAGACATTTTTTTTAAAAAAGGGAAAATGTAATTGCTTGGGGTAATCTGTATTCAAGATTTCTGAGTGGAGCTGTAAAATATTTAGCTGTCATAAATATGATGAGCATATTTAGTCTATTAATTATAAGTGTCCCATCACATGGTCTCTCTACTTTGATTAAATCGGGTGACTAATTCAGGCAAAAGAGGAGGTAACTGACCTTTAAAGGTAGTTTTACAGTGGATCTGTCTGGGCTATAATTCTTTCTCATTTTAACAGAACAGATTTTAAGGCTTATGAATATTTTAGAGTTCTACTTAGATTTTTTCCCCCCTCCTTCACTGGAAGAGCTATTATGAGAGTGAATTTCTTTCTTCTTTTGTATCAAGTGTGGTCTGTGTGACTGAGGGAAACTGTTTTCTTGCTGGAGTCAGTTCACACAGTAGCTAATCCTAACTCACCTGTAGGCTGGGACTTTTTATGGCATTAGATTCAGCAAGAGCATCTGAGTAATAAGCCTGTGTATCTGACTTGGGGCTGAGTGGCTAAAACCCATTTAATAGAACAATTGCTTCAAATAGCACCTAAAGGTGAGGCTGATATTGAAGTAATACATATTCAGGTTTCCAGAAGAAATCCCTGGTTTCAAAAAAAAATGAAACAACATTCTAGACCCTTATCATGTTCTTTGACATATGTTTTCAAAAACTGAGTGCTGGAAAATAACAAACACAAGAGCGTTAGCCTCAGTTTATCCTGTAGAATGTATTCATTCAAATAAAAGGTTGCTACCGAAATTCTAGGAGTTGCTTTCTTAGGGAAAGATCATCAGGGGGTTGTTAGGTAAGCATGTTTGCTCCCCTTTATATCTTTAGTTATCTTTCTGGATGCTCAGAAGAAAGAGTAGAAAACCCAGATGGGCACATGCATCTTTCCCGTGATCAGTTCTAATTTGGTCTCAGATGTAGAAGAGGAAGGTGACTGGAAGTCTGCAACAGATGAGAGAGAGGGAAGCTTTTCAACTCTCAGCTGTCCAGAAGCTTGGAAGACACAAGTCCCAAATGGAAAAATGAAAGTGTAGGGTGAATAAGAGGTATTCTCTCTGCACACCAGGCAAAACCAGGGTTAGGTCAAAGTTGGAGAAACATAGCAGGTCACTCCGAGGTACTCAAGTCTACCTGGTTGTATTTGTTTCAAATACTTATAGACACCAGATTACAGTCATTAGTAGCCTTGCTTTAAAAGGGAACATGTAATTAAGAATTCATGTGGTGTTGGAGGTGGGATAAAGGTGGAAGAAAGTATGAGGGGACTAAATGGTGATGGAAAAATAAAATAGACATTTAAACACTGAAAAAGGGGAAAAGCTCATAAATTAAACTTCTACTAGTTTGCATTTTCCACACACCTAAAGGAGAGTCCCTCAAACCTGTGGCTTTGTGGACAAGTTTCTCCCCACTTGCCTGGTGCTCAGAATAATAACAATAGCGCCCTTTGAATAGTATCACTAGTGCTTAAGCTGCTATTAAATTGCAGGCATGTTGTCAATTGCAACTGAAGGAAGATAGCGTCAAACTAAAGAACTCAATGTGAAGTGTATTAGCAGCATTAAGCATCCAAACCCCGATATTACAAGTAGTTGTTTGACAAACAAAGTAGTCCGCAAAAAAATGTGAATGCAAACCATTTTAAAAATAGGCTCCAAAATTATGTAAAATATAAGCTCTGATACAAAGGACTGGTTCTCTGGACACTTCTCAAAAAAAGGAACATAAAGAACAATTATAAATAGATAATGAATTGGATAACTTGTGATCAAATGAGTTTGCTTATCCTAATTAGAGAATACAATTCCCATTTTTTGCATTTGTGTAAGAAAACATTTTTTTTCCCACCAAGGGAGGGTCTGAAATCTATGCTATATGACATTTGCGTTAAGATTCATGGTGCATTTCTTTGTTCGCTAGCTTGCTCTGAGGATAATGGAGTCTGGTTTCAATGGACTGGTTTTGAGTATCTCTAGGACTTTGTAGCATCAAGAATATTGGGGGAGGCGGCGGGGGGTGGGGAGAGGTGAAGGAGGGAAGAGATCAACCGTAGGATTTGTATGCATGCATATAATCATAACCAATGGATGCAAGACACTGGGAGGAGGGTGAGGGCATGTTCTGGGGGATAAGGGAGACTGGCAGGGGGGAAAGGTCAATTGGGGAAAAAAGGAGAGATATGTACTATTTGTAATAATTTAAACAATAAAAATAAGAATCATTATAATAGTGCTAAGCAGCCACGCCTTGCTTTGTCTTCCCTCCTTACCAAGTCACCTTTCAGACAAGTGATTGTTCTTCTGCATGTAGCCTCACAATGCCACATGTGACTGTTAGAAAGAATTACAGTAAAAATTCAACATTGTAATTTTTTTCTGTACAATTTCAGAAATCTCTTTCTATGCTTAGACATATTCCAGTTATGTGAATTATGGTGGGAAACTGAATTCCACCTCCTACTACTTGAGACAAAAAACAAAAAAAAAACAAAAAAATAACACCAAAAAAGGCCAGATGCCTATTCTTCATGACCTCTGACTTCTAGAGCTCAGCCAAACAGATGTTCTTGCCTGGAATTTAATTCAAGAATGAGAACTTAAGTAGGGGTGGTCTAGAGCAGCAGTTTTTAAGAGTGTCGTCCAGAAACCCCTGTGTGTCCCTATAACCCCATCGGAGGGTCCACAATGTCTGATCTAATTTCTTAATCGCACTAGCACATTATCTCCTGTTTCACACTCCTTTGAGTGTGCAGTGGAGTTTTCTAGAGGTGATGTGACATGATGTTGTGGCAGATTGAATGCTGCTGAAGCTAGGAGAATCCAGCTGTTTTCAGGAAATCAGATTTTGCAGAAATGTAAAACAATATCATTCTCACTTTTGTCAGGTCTTACTCATTTTTTAATTTTTTAAATATATTTTTTTATTGATTTTTAGAGAGAAGGGAGAAAGAGAAACATCAATGAGATAGAAACATCATTGATTGCCTTCATAGAGATCCAGCCCACAAACCGGGCATGTGCCCTGACTGGGATTGGAACTGTGACCCCTGGTTAATGAGTTGATGCCTAATCCATGAGCAACACCAGCTGGGATCATTTCATTTTTTTCTATTTAATCTTTATTGTTCAGATTATTACACTTGTTCCTCTTTTTCTGCACCCCCCATAACTCCCCTCCTCCTGGTTCCAACCCCATCCTTTGCCCTTACGCCCCCCCCCCGCCACTGTCTTCATCCATAGGTGTACAATTTTTGTCTAGTCTCCTCCCACACCCTAACACAACCCTTCCCACCCCCGAGAATTGTCAGTCCACTCCCTTTCTATGCCCCTGATTCTATTATATTCACCAGTTTATTCTGTTCATCACATTTTTTATTCACTTGATTTTTAGATTCACTTGTTGATAGATATGTATTTGTTGTTCATAATTTTTATCTTTACCTTTTTCTTCTTCTTCCTCTTCTTAAAGAGTACCTTTCAGTATTTCATATAATACTGGTTTGGTGGTGATGAACTACTTTAGCTTTTTCTTATCTGTGAAGTTCTTTATCTGCCCTTCAGTTCTGAATGATAGCTTTGCTGGGTAGATTAATCTTGGCTGTAGGTTCTCACTATTCATCACATTGAATATTTCTTGCCACTCCTTTCTGGCCTACATAGTTTCTGTTGAGAAATCAGCTGACAGACATATGGGTGCTCCCTTGTAAGTAACAAATTGTGGTTTTTATTTCTTGCTGCTTTTAATATTCTCTCTTTGTCTTTTGCTCTTGGCATTTTAATTATGATGTGTCTTGGTATGGTTCTCTTTGGATTTCTTTTGTTTGGGTTTCTCTGCATTTCCTACAAGTATAAGTCATTTCTTTCACCAAATGGGGGAAGTTTTCAGTCATTATTTTTTTTTAATATATATTTTATTGTTTTTTTACAGGGAGGAAAGGAGAGAGATATAGAGCTAGAAACATCAATGAGAGAGAGACATCGATCAGCTGCCTTTTGCACGCCCCCTACTGGGGATGTGCCTGCAACCAGAATACATGCCCTTGACTGGAATCGAACCTGGGACCTTTCAGTCTGCAGGCCGACGCTCTATCCACTGAGCCAAACTGGTTTTGGCTCATTATTTCTTCAAATAGGTTTTCTTGCTCTCTCTCATTTTCTGGCACCCCCATAATTCTAATGTTGGTACACTTGAAGTTGTCAAAGAGGCTGCTTACACTATCTTCATATTTTTGGTTCTTTTTGCTTTTTGCTTTTCTGGTTGAGCATTTTTTGCTTCGTTGTATTTCAAATCTTTGACTTGATTCTTGCGATCCTCTGGTCTTTTGTTAAATCTCTGTATAATATATTTTATTTCAGTCAGTGTATGCTTAACTTCTAGTTGGTCCTTTTTTATATCCTCTTGGGTCTTGCTAAATTTATTGGCCTTTTCTAGAAAATTCTTGGAAAACCTTATAACTATGGTTTTGAAGTCTATATCCAGTTGTTTGCTTTCCTCCATTTCTTTCATTTGTGATCTGTTTCTTTGTCTTTGTATTTTGGCTGCCTCCCTGAGTTGATAGAGTGGCTTTGTGTGGTGAGTGTTCTATAGAGCCCAATGGCTCAGCCTCCCCAGTTACCTGAGTTAGATACTCTTGGTGCACCCCTTTGTGGGCTGTGTGCACAGTCTTGTTGTAATTGATTGGTATCACTTGATTGTTGTTGGTATCACTGAGAGGAATTGACCTCCAGGCCAATTGACTGAGAGGATCAGCTGTGTCTATGCTGGGAGAACTTCTGTGCTGGAGACACCCTTATGGGACAAGATTTTCAAAAGACTCTGAGCTCAGCTTGGATAGGGTGGAGTCTCAGGGCAGAGCAGACAGCATTGGTTTCCCATCAGCCCTGCTCTATGAAGCCCCTGTATCTCAGTGTCCTGTGGTAATTGCTGCAAGCACCTCTGAGAGAAAGTTGCCCTTGAGTTCCTTGTGCTGCCAGACCGTCTGGTTTCTCCCCAATGAGTGTGGGTCCCCAGAGTCTTGCCAGCACCTGGAGTTGAGTACAGTTGGGAGCTTTTGTCTCCCTCCCACTTGAGAAAACCAGCCACATATTTAGTTGTTCACCCTGTCTGCATGCATGCCTCAGCACCTCTGCCTTCCACAGTTCCTCTGAGTCTGTGTGCTTTTCTCTTTCCTGACAGTCCAGTTTCACCCCGTATGAGTCTGGGTCCCCAGAGTCTCTCCCAGAGCTGGAGTTCAGTGCAGTCAGAAGCTTTTGTCTCCTTTCCACTTGAGAAAGCCAGCTGCGTACTCAGTTGCCCACCCTCTCCGTGCACATGTCTCCATACCTCTGCAACTCCGCTGAGTCTCAGTGTGCTTTTCTCTTTCCTTCTAGTTGTAGAACTTCCACTCACCAGCCTTCCTGTGGTTCTGGATGATATCTGTTTTTTCTTTTAGTTGTAGTTTTGAAATTGTTGAGCGAGGCAGCAGTTTAGTTATTTCCCTATGCTGCCATCTTGGTTCTCATTTCATTTTTTTAAATGCTGTTTCCTATTCTTCACAGTGACATATACACATATTTAATATGTCAGAGTCTACAAAACTTAATCAAAGCAGTGATCTCTTGCTTCTCCCCTTTTTTTCAAGGGCAGCTATTTCTAAATCTCTTAGCTTTGGATAGATCACAATTTGTTTATCCATTCCCCTGATGAAGGAAATCTTGGTTTCTTTTAACATTTTTGAAATTATGAATAAAGTTATTATAAACATTAATGTGCAGACTCTTATATGGACATACATTTTCAATTTCTAGTGTAGGAATACTAAGAAGCATGATTGCTGGATTGTGTGGTAAAAGTATGTTTAGTTTCCTAAGAAAACTCCAAAAAAAACTCCAAACTGTCTTCCAAAGTGGTTGCTATTTTGCATTTCCACTAGTAATAAATGAGAGCCCCCGCACTCACATCCTTGTTAGCATTTGTTATTGTCAGTGTTCTGGACTTTTGCTTTTCTAATAGATGTGTGGTACGTTATGGTTAATTCTCATTTGCATTTTCTCTTTTTCCATGAATTGTGTTTATTTTTTTTAAGTCAGTGGTTTCATTCCATATCAGTAAAGTGGTGTCATGTAAAAGCCAGGCTTAAAGAGGCACCAGCCACATACTCACAGATATTTTTTTAGGGCAATATTAGTAGAGGGAAGTCATAAAAAAGAAACATCTCCCCAAATCTTGTTTTTTTTTAAGGTATAAATCTAGGATAAGAAATATAATCAATAATATTGTAATAACTATGCATAGTATCAATTGCGTATTAGACTTATTGGGGTGGATCACTTTTTAAGTTATGCAAGTAATCACTATACTATATACCTGAAACTAATGGCGACTGTCTACTGTAGTTGAAAAAAAATAAAATAAAAAACTAGGAAAGGGAATGATTTTATTTCAAAGAGGCTCATTTCAAGATGAAAAGAATTTTTAAGATTGTTGTTTTCTTTGGAGAATCATTCATGTTTAGCATCAAAGTTGGAATAGCTTTGTGATGTTAACACCTGGTTCACTTTAAATTTGTCATGGTCCTAATGTCATTATCTTTTCATCAGCGTGTGTCTCTGGAATGGAGATTAGATTTGAACAGACAAGTAGGAGAGAATAGCCCAGTCATTAAATTGAGTAAACAGCGAAGCAGAGCATCCAATAACTGTTTAGAATTGCAATACCCAACAAATAAATTAGAGAATAACAGGAAAACTCGAATCCTGCCTTCAGTGGAGGGCTGCCTGGATCCAGAGAGTTCAAAGCAGGCAGCCTGACTGTGGGTTTAAATGTTGGTAGGGTACGACTGATCCACATCTTGACCTGTGGATCACTGATAGGAAAAAAAAAACACAACCCACTCAAGTTAAGGTTCACTTCCGGAGCTTCTTTAGGGTAGAAGTTTAAAATGACAACATAAGTAGCTTCAATTTGACCATCAGAGGAGCATCTGCAAGGCCCTTTCACATGAGTCTTTCAAGTTTCCTTCTTAATTTTCTCTGAAAATATTTTCTGGGCAACAATACCCTATAGCTGCTGGGCAATATCATCCACAGGAGGTTCAAGCATCCGGCACCGCCTATGTATGATGTTGGTCTTTTCTATTGAGTTCCAGACATGTCTTCCATTCATTCGTCAACCTGTAGATGGACCAGTTAAGAAACTCATTCATAAACATCTCCATAAATGGGCTGGATAGAACAGTGCATCAACCATGAGGTCTTGAACAACTTAGTATGGTCTCTATGAACCAATTTTGTCTGCTCTGTAGATATGATATAGTACATACTTCTCAGAGTCATAAGGAGTATTAAATAAAACAATATTTGTAATTTTGTGTCTGGATTCCTACAGAATATCATAATTTCTTTACTGGACTAGTACAATAGATTTCGGAATAGTTTCTTTGCCTTTTGTCTGTATTCTCATCTACACAAATTCTCAACCTGTTGTTATGTAGTCTTCACACTTCCATCAGAAGTAGCTGGATTTGGGTTGGGGAAGCAGACTCCGAAAAGGTGGACCTCAGCTGCGGGAGGAGGTGGGAGATGCTGTAAAGAACCCAGATGAAACGTCCAGTTCTAGAATCTTCTCCAGAAATGTTTAAAAAGCTCCTCCACCCCTGTATCTACAGACACCGGTAAGGAAAAGGTCATAGAATGGGGGACCTTTGAAAATGGACAGCATTTTTCTGAAAGGAAATTTTAAGCTAAAAGGACACTATTTAAATGGAGTGAGATAGAAGTAGCATTAATTGGCAGGCTATGTTTGCCTAGTAGTTCATAGTTTAGAAGAAGATAGAATTAGTTAAATTTAAAGATAGACACTTTATCTTCACTTTTAGTATAATATGTAAATTTGCAACCCCGAAATATAGACTTCAAGTGGTATCTCCTGGGATTACGGTCCTGCAGCTTTCCAGACAGTGGAACTTTGCTAAAAATCTCTTCTGAGTGATGACCGTTTCTTGGAAATCCTAACCTTTTACTCCCTGCCCTATTAAAAATACATTATTTATAAATTTGGAGTATAAACATATGACAGGAGTTTTTCCTCACACTTGCTGTAAATTTTTTAAAACGGTCATATTAGACAATATAAATCTCTCTGGCCTTTGGCTTCCCCATGCAAGAAGATAATGATAAAAGGCTTCCCAAATCCTTAGGGAAATGAAACATGACATGTTCTAGAGTTTGTAATTAACCAAATGGACATTCAGTTTTGATCATGCAAAACCGTCTCAGAGAAACTACCATATATTAAACTTCACTTAGCACACAGATGAATGAAGAAACTGTGACTAAACGACTTATGGCTAGTGAATCACCTTAATTAATGGGTGAAGATTAAGTACAATGTGGAAGTTATGGAAAGAGACAGGGACTGTAAATGTTATAAACCTGGCCTTATCTTTAGCTTTCTTTCCTGTCCCTTTCGCATCACATCCCAGGCTTTTTTCATACTAACATTCTTGAAATCGGTTGTAAAGCTCTTACCATGGAGCCTTTACAAAAATTCTTCATTCTTCCCATCACATATCCAGACACTCACTTTTCTCCTGCCCAGTATCTACCCAGCCTTGGGACTCCGTTTCTCATCACTTTATTCAAGAAAGTTTTCCCATCACCTTCCTCTTTTGTGCTTCTATACTCTGTCACTCACCACACTTAACCAAACTACACTGGTGACTGCCTGCTTTTAACCATTCTTCCCAGTCCCTGCATTCTAAAGGAGTCGTTTTTGGTGTGATTTTTTCTTCCAGAAACAGGATCAGTTATGCTCATTTGTTTTTAAATCCCCAGCATCTTCCACATTGCCTAATAGATGGTCTATACTCATTAAATTAATGCACATCAAGATGTGGATGTTTTTTTTAAGTTTTTCTTGTTGCTTCTCCTTATAATTACACACACACACATATGATGAATATATTCTGGAAAATATTTTAATCTTAAAAACCTAGTTGTATTTTTTTAATGTAAGTAACATGACTCACAATCTGTCTTGACTTGCCCGGTTTACGGTTTTAGGTAAAACTAATAAATACTTTTGGTCATTAAACCATGTCATTTCAAGTGATAGTTTTATGCCATTGAAAGATTAA
>PVJN01059771.1:0-11760 GCA_004026805.1 Lasiurus borealis
AGTAGTGTTGTGTTAAGTGTTATATGAAGGCTTTAAAAAAATCACCTTGAATAATATGATCAGGGAAGGCATTTACCACATATATACACATACACATACATTAATTAAATAGATAACCGAGCTTCATAAAGACAGTGAATTTCTCAAGTTTGCCTGAGTAGGGAGGTGAAAATAAATCTCTCTCAGGCTATTGTTTAAACCATTTTTCTTTGATGTTTTTATCCACTGTGGGGCAAGAGAACTGCTTGCCACCACTGCCTAACAGACCTTTTTCTATTAGATGACTATTAAAATTCTCTTCAGTTTTATTTTTTACCAATAAAATAAAGCTTTTTTGTTTGTTTGTTTGTTTGGGATCTAACACTGAATTAAAGAATCTTTGTATCTCTTCTCTGTACTACTAGCCTCATTATTTTGTTAAACATATACCAATCAATATACTATATGTTCTGGCTGTTTTTTCCCCAAGACAATGGTTAGACTAACTGAATTTTTTTAGTCTTACAATGTCATGCTTGTTTTTTAAACTATACACAGGGCTTCCCTGCAGATACAAGCAAGTTTGTCACCCACCATGTTCTACTTTCCAGGCTAACTCATAATTTGTCAAACCTTGGCCTATTGAACTTATGCAAAGACTGTTTTCTCAGGTGTATTATGTGACAGTTGTCCTCTGTGGACCTCTTCTATTAATGCTTCAGTTTACAAGGTCACTCTAGTTCTACATTCTCTTCTGAAATGCTGAGCATGCTCATTAAGGGCAGCATTCTTTGCAAGGTTGCTCACCTATGAGCATTCACTCCGAAGGCTCCTGGTGAAAACATGGAAGGGGCTGAGCACAGAACTGAGCATGTGTAGTGTAATTTTCTTGATGCCTCTCCAACTTGATTTTAATTTACTCATAGACATTTTATAGGGTAGTTATGCACTAACAAATGATGATATTGTCTCTATTTTGATATAGATACTCATGCCATGTGATACTAAATACAAATCTTTGCAGTTGTGAAAGTAGATTATGTCACTGATTTCCCATAAATTTCTCCAGCCTATCATGAGAGCAAATTTTTTTCCCTGACAAAAAGACTTCTTGATAGAAAAGGCATATAGCTTTGGTAGGCAAAGGGGCTCTTACTGATTTTCACTCCATGGCAAGTCACCTTATCTATGACCCCTTCTATCTTTCTCCTGAAGGAGGATGAGCTCCTCATCTTACCCTGCCCCTCTAAACCCATAACATTACAGTGGATTTGACTTTTCTGGGAGAGTAGGTTATTCGATCTGAAAGGCAGAAGCCAAGACCCCCCTCTTCTCCCTGGTTGTAGTGTTCATTTAGAAGCAGTCCTGGTCACATCTCTTTGCTCAAGGAAACTCCAGGTGGTCTTTTGTTTCCTCTCTTTTTCTTACTTAACCTTCACCTTCAATTTCAACCTTAAATTTTCTACCTTTAGGACAGAACAGCAGAGCCATCTCTCCCTTGTGAGCCTCCAGGCATACCTGAGATTGCTGGTGCCACGATTTATGTGAAAAGGAGAAATGGGTAGCTAAATTCCCCTTTGAATTCAAGTTAAAATTACACATATCAGGATACTTTACCAAAGAGGTCCTGTGTTGAGGCATTGGGTGCTGGTTTAAGTAATAATAATATGGCACCATGATTCCTATTTTCCTAATATTCATTGGGTGTGTAATATCCTAGGGACTGTCCCTAATTGTGAAATCAAACACACACACACACACACACACACACACACACACACACATTTCACTTTTATGTTTAACATTAACCTCCAGTTAGGGGCTGACTAGATATTGTTACTGGGAAACAATGTCAAATAAGAAGGTGGACTGAGAAGTTTTTTATCTAATATAGCCATTTTGCCTTATTTTAGAAAGAAAAAAAATTATTTATTTTGCTGTTAAGTAGGCTTTTCCAAGAATTTCAAGTGTCCAGTAGATAAGTAAACAAACCTACTTCTGATTAAATATACTTTTTTCCCCCTAGAAAAAAGTTTTTATGTTATAGAGTTTTGGGTTTTCTTTTCCTAATGCTCATTTTGTATTCAGGGGTGGAGAAACAGGAAATTTAGCATGCCAGAAGGGCTTCATCAGATCTATTATTGTGGATTGGCCTGGTTATGGAGCCCAGCAGAAAAAGAGGCGACAAAGAATGTGAATATGGGCTAAGAGGAATACTGCCACTCCTTGTAGCATCCAGACCTGCCTTTGGTACTTTCCCCTTCCTCTATCTCTACTTGATTTCATGATGTATCACACTTCTGGTTCATCTATTGTCCTAAAGAATCCTTCTTTATCTCCTTTTTCTCCACTAATTCTATGGCCAAGAATTGGCCCTACCTGCCTTCTACATTCTCTTCTCTGAAAATATCATGTACTATCCATCTAGGGTGAATCCAAGTTTCAGAGATACATTTCCATTTGTTTGCATCTTCTTCAATTTCTTTCATCAAAGTCATGTACTTTTTATTGTACATATCTTTTACCTCTTGGTAAAATTTATTTTGAAGTTGTCTGTTGTTTCTGATGCTATTGCAAATTCGATAGTTTTATTTCCTTTCCAGACTTTGTTAGTGCAAAGTGGTTTCTGTATGTTGATTTTTTTTTTTTATCTTGAAACATTAGTATAGATATCTAAGTGTTTTGGTGGGGTCTTTAAGATATCTATATTAATAAAAAGGTAATATGCAAATTGGTCATGACTCCCTCACAGTAACAACCCAATAGCAGGCTGTGTTGGGGGGGGGGGGCGTGGGCAGACCCACAGGGGCATTAGCAAGGGAAGACCAAACACTGACC
The DNA here is from genome assembly GCA_004026805.1 of Lasiurus borealis. NCBI lineage: Eukaryota > Metazoa > Chordata > Mammalia > Chiroptera > Vespertilionidae > Lasiurus > Lasiurus borealis. Next base: position 2,818 of record PVJN01059771.1, read on the forward strand.
AGCAGGATGTGTGGGGTGACCAGGTTGGCAGGGGGGACAGTGAGGGACAACTAGGTCAGCAGTGGGGGCAGTTGGGGGCGACCAGGCTGGTGGGAGGCAGTTGGTAGCAACCAGGCCATCAAAGGGGGCAGTTTGGGCTGACCAAGCCAGCAACGGGGTCAGTAAAGGGTGACCAGGCCAATATGGGGTGGGACAGTTAGGGGCGACCAGGCCAGCAGAGGGGAGCAATTGGGGTGACTAGGCCAGCAGCGTGGGGACAGTTAAGGGCAATCAGGCTAGTAGGCAGAGGCAGTTAGGAGCCAGCAGTCCCAGATTATGAAAGGCATGTCCGACTGCCAGTTTTGGTCTGATTCCTGGGATTGGGAAGAAACTGGCAGTTGAACATCCCCTGAGGGATCCCGAATTGGAGAAGGTCCAGGCTGGGCTGAGGGAACCCTCCCCCATCATGCACACATTTAATGCACTGGGCCTCTAGTTTTCTATGTAAAATCATATCATTTATAAAAAGACATTTTATCTTTCTTTTCAATTTGGATGCTTTTTTTACCCCTCTTGCCTGATTGCTCTGACTAGAACTTTCACAATTATGTTGAATAAGAGTGGTGGGAGTTGGCACCCTTGCCTTATTTCTTATCTTAGAGTACAAGGTTTCAGTTTTTCACCTTTCAGTATGATGTTAGTTGTGAGTTTGCCATATATGGCCTGTATTGTCTTGAGCATTTTTAGTATGAAAGAATGTTCCATTTTGTCAAATATCTATTGAAATGATCACAACATTTTGTAAAATGTTTTCACTGACTTTTTTAGAGACAAAGAGATAGAAAGAGAGAGACATAGAAACATTGATGAGAGGGAAACATCAGTTGGCTACCGCCTGCATGCTCCCAACTGGGGATCGAGCTCACAACTTGGACATGTTCCCTGATGAAGTGTTGAACTGGCAACCTATTGGTCATGGGATGATGCTCAAACAACTGAACCACATTTGCTGGGTGATCATGTCATTTTTATCTTTCATTCTATTCATGTGGTATATCATATTTACTAATTTGCATTGTGGAACCATCCTTGCATCCAAGGGATAAATTACACTTGATCATGGTGTATGATTCTTTACTAGGTCAGTGGAAAAGGGAACTCTAGTAAAAATGAACATTTTTATAATCCAGACCTTGGTTTCTGAATACCAGTTTTCACTAGCCATATCTTATTTTAAGACTGGAGCAGGGAAGGAATAAGAGCCTAGACAATATTGTTGTGCTAGAAAGTAAGGAAGTACATAAAACAATGCAATTATTTCAGAGGAAATAAAGAGCCATTTTAATAGGATCCCCACTGGACAATTAAATAACATTTAAAAAATAACATTTTAAATTAAGCACTTTTTTTGAGAGATTCATGGATACAAAGACCTAAAACAATCAAAAACAAAGTTTGCATAGAGCAGTTAGAGATTATTTGCACTATAAATAGCTGTTGTTTTTTTTTTTTTGTTTTTTTTTTTGGGGGGGGGATCAAAAGTTAATTTTAAGTATCATAGGGAAACCACTCTGTAGTCCTCATGACTTATGACTTCAGTTCATCTTTTCAAACATAACGACTGAGGCTAATTTAGGCCCAAGCATCAACTTAAAGATGGCACATGCCCTTCTTTTCTCCAGTCTATGATACAAAAATATACAATTTATCACCACACTTTGGTGAGATTTTAAACTCAATCTCTGTTTCTGTGTTTCTGCTTCTTCCAGTATAGTACCTTCTCCCTGCTTCTTATTCATCCTTCAAAGACCCGTTTGAAAACAATCTCCCCTACATAACCACTATATTCAAATTTACTTCCTCCTGCATGTTCCTACACATCTGTGGACATACCTCTGTTCTATTTACACCATGTCTGTTATTTTCATAGAGTTATCCTCCAGTAGCTTCTAGATTGTTTGAGGATAGAGACTGTGCTTTATTAATATTTATATCTAAAAACTATCCCTTTCCGCCCCTTTCATTACCTTTAGCAGTAATTCATTGCTTTGTATACAGTGCATTTACAACAAAGAGTGTTGATTTAACCTGAATGACTTGTGAACAAGAGTTAGATGGAGATTTCAAGCTATTTCTGGTATTTACACATGTGAGCCAAGCCCAAGATGAAATCCAGTGATTTTGACAGTGATAAACGTAAAATCTTGGAGAAAAAGGGTAGGGAGAGGAATATTACTGAACGCTCACATTGTACCAAGTACTTTCACTAGAATTGCCTCGATTAATCAGAGATGCTATGATTAAGATGTTAAATAAGTGATAACTCAATGAAGTACAAGTGACATTGCTGAGATTAGAGCCCAGGCTGGCTTGAACTCGGCACCCATGCTTTTTCCCTATCCTATGTGGGTCTGCACTATAGAAGATTTAAGAGTGTAGTAAAGTTTAAGAGTAGGAATAACTGATATAAATAAAGTTATTACGTTAAATTAATAACAATATTAAATCCAAATCAAAGGAGGAAAGATTCCCCTTGTACTTTTAGGCTGCTTGGTGCTGGTTGAATCACATTCTGAACACTATCCATTCTTGCCAGGGTTCTTGTTCCAGCATTACAAAGGATTCAGAAGTCTGGAGAAAGGCTATGCATAGATTAAATAAGAGTCCAAAGACAAAAGATAATTTTGAAAGACATTGGGGGTCATAGGAGCTTCAGCTAAAAGAGCTAAAGTTTCAAGTCGCCCTTGTCTTAGGACCCTTGCTTTAAATTAACACAATTTATCCTAAGGCAAGGTGGAGATAATACACTTCAAAGGGTAGGGTACTGAAGCATTATCAGATTGGGGAATAGCCTACAGCTGTTCAGGTATTTGGCCAACAGGAGGCAATAACATGTAGATTAAGATGCCCTGAGCTGTCTGGCAGCAATCAGCCTATTCACATTTGGGGGAAGTGCCTATCAGCCATTCCAACAGGTAATTACATATGTGACCCAGCCCTTGTTGAGTCCTCAGGTTTCATCAACCTTTTGATAAAACTCTTGTAATTATGACATGCTGGAATTGGCTTCTGGCACATTTTGTCTTCTATGCCAAAGGAAATATATCTGATGAAGGGTTCAGAAAAGAGGCAAATCTCAAAATAATAATATATAATAAACACAGGGACTTGAGATGGGTTTGAGGATCTATCTAAAAGCATAAAGTCACAGCCATAGAATCACCAGTTCCTCAGTTCCCTTCCTAGTGCAGGAGAAGAGAAAATACCAGTTTCAATATGCATAAGCTTGAGTTAGAATCATAACATTTTCCATTATCTAGTAGAATGTTTCTTGCATAGCTGTGAGTGTTGTGGACCTAACAGAATAGTAGAAGATCAGAAGATGCCTCCAGTGGGAGTAACCTAAAGATGAGACTAAGCTGGTAAAAGGATTATTAATGACACTTAGAATAGATAGATACATGATGATGCTGTGTGGGAACTGGTTCACAATGGCATGAAAAACCAACTGTGTATATTTCTTCACATCTGTGTACCTTTAATGATTGGAAAAGTAATATTAATTTGAACTTTACAGGAATATTTACACTATGGAGATTAGCAAACACTACCAAGCAAGGCTCTTTTTTCTTTATTTTTTTCCCCAGAGAGTAGGTTGAACAACACATCATTGGTTGTACCTGTTAAGTCCAATGCCTCAAGACTATGTAAATCTTAAGAAATTAATTTTCTATCATCCAGTGAAATTGTGGCTCAAAGTACAAATAAATTATCATAAGATTACAGTATCACAGTTTATGCTCACCTGAGGTTGTGAATTATATGTAGCAAGTTACTATTGTAGAAATTAATTTTTAGAAACTTTGTAGTAAATAATAATTAAATAGTTTTATCAAGTCATAAAACTCACGTTGCTATTACTTTCCTGAAGAAAGAAATCACCTAACATTTGGCATGACACCACAGATATGCCTAATATTTATAAAATGATAAGATATTATACCAACAGTGATAATGATTGCTGCTGTATGCCTTTGGAAATTACATGATAAAAAAGTTTCATTTTCTCACCTTCCTTTGAAAAACTCCTTTTTTCACTTTTTATCATTGTTACTTGTCTCTATTTCCTGATGTATACTTATAAACATTCTTAGGTTCAGCCCACAAGGAAACTCTGGATTGTGGATGAAAATATAATCATGACATGGATGAACCATTTTGTTATTGTGATATTTTCATGCATATAATGTTTCCTGGTATCACTAGAAAATTTTCATTTCAGTGGAGATATAGTACCATCTCTACCAACTCTTTATAGTTCATGATACTGCATATTGGATATGTGGACGCTGGACACCATTCAGCCTTGGCATTTTTCAAACCCTTAATAATCAGTGTTACTTTTTGATACATCTGGCTCTTTGTTTTATTTTATATAAGTTTTCATATTACTTTATTATAATAATGGGCAGGTTGATAAATACTTAGATTTCTATTAACATTTTGAGATATATATAGTAGTAGTTTATTCTTATGATGCTCAGATTAACAGGCTATTTAGACTAAGTTTCTTTTTACAGAGAGCTATTGTAAGGACTTATTAATCATTATTAATTTTGTATAGAGATGTAACCAATTTTCTTAAGTTTTTAATCATTATTTTTCATGGTAAAAGTAAAGTGTTTCCATGGCATTTTCTTCTAAAATGTTTATGAAGGAAAAAGCTAAAGAAAGAAGAAAGCTTCAGAGATTTATACAAAGTAACCAAAGGGAATTAATTATAAGAGAATGTCACTCATTTATTGAAAAACTCTGGCAAGAGGTGATTACTACTAAGAAGGCATTCTGTTAAACACAGAGAGTCAGTTATCCACTGAAGTTCAAACTCAACCTGAAATGTGGGTTAGAACATTTATCCTTATCTTGCTTCAGGCAACTCAGCTGCATAAAGGGTAAAGCATCATGAATAAGCAATGATAGTTTTTTTAATGGCTATAAAATAAAACATTTCAAGGAATATCTGTTTTAGGTCCCTAGATGTGAGGTTATAGGTGGAAAGACAATAAGTTGCAGAAAACATTCTGAAACATTAAAAAAAAATTTATTATATCATTTGCCAACTTAACTGGTAAATATTTTGTGGCTATAAAAAAAGTATATAATTTTATTTTCTGCCAAGGACCCTTAAATAGATTGAATAGGTTATGTCCAATAGTTTTTATTCAAAAACCCAAAGCATATCCCTCCTCCCCCACTGATCAATATTACTAGAACATCTGAAATATAAAATAGCTGTTTTAACAGAGTTTTTTGAACAGAGATTTAAATTTCAGAAAGAAAACATGGCAAGTATCATGAGTAATTTAATGTGGAAGTCAATACCCCCTGTGTTTCTCAAATTTCAGTGTATGCAAATTGTTTACTCTATACACATGGCTGAGAGGTGGACAGGTAGGAAGAATTGGTTCATCATTCCAAGAGAGAGCTCAAGTGTGGGCCTTTCCTCAGACGTTTTCAGAGATGGAGAGCTTTTATATCTGTGATACATTTCTAGTTGCTCCCTGGTTTATTTTTTGTTTTGTTTATTTTTTTTTATCCTCACCCCAGGACTAGAGAGAAGAAGAGAGAGAGGAAGAAAGGGAGACATTAATGTGTGAGAGACACTTGATCAGTTGCCTCAACTGGGGAAGCGAACCTGAAACCTTTTGATATATGGGACAATGCTCCAAACCAACTGAACCACCCAGCCAGAGCATTATCTCGTTTATTTTTAAACCATGTCCTCATAACTCAGATGTCTACTAATGGCAAAAAGAAAAAAAAAGTGCAGTTTTCTTGCTCATTTGAAATTATTTTCACTGTTCTGCCCTAATAGCCACTCTGTTCCTTTTCTTTGTCCTACAGTCTTTTTGGCCAAGTTTTCAATCTTTGCCCTTCCTTCAATGCATGGGGCCTCTGCCAATTGCTTTAAGTCTTCCCCTGGTCATCCCTGGGTCAGATGTTCTCACTTTTCACTCCCTACTACCTTCCTTGTGTACATGCAGTCAAGCGTCTCACTTCTACATAACTGCGCTTGACTGAATGAAGGCAGAATCCCAGTGTCAGTGTCAAATGTGCAGAGTTCTGCCAGTGGCTGTCTTTTGCTGCTTTCTGGACAGTTGCCTTCTTCAACCACTTGTGCAGAACCTCTGAAATCCTTCCACCTCTCTGGATCTCTTCCCTGGCCAGCTCCATCTTGGCCATCAGATACAGGCAGTCAAATTCATGGTTCTAGTTTAATCCTGCTAAATAGGCTTTTCAGAGATACCTTTTTGACAATGTATTCAAAAGCAAGTGCAATGGAAACCAGACCAGTCTTTTTAGTAAATAGTCCAAATACTGAAATTATATCTTTGCTCAATAGATGTCTAAATAGCCCCCATTTCTTTCCAAAGTCCATCTTTATTCTTTCCTCTCCAAAAATTACCTTGATCCATGAGAAGAGGCGTGATAATCCCAATGTCAAGTAAGAAAGGCACCATTTGGAAGAAGATGGGGTTTATCAGTGGAAGGAAGGGAAAGTGAATAAGGAAGGAGATGTAGATAATGCAGATGAGGGAGGATCAGCTGGCCTCCAACATTCTGTCTGAAGAGGGGTACACTGGCTGCCTTCATTCTAAAAGGACAGATAATAATGATCAGGCTCCTTGCTGGCTCCTCCCACGTGGACCCATTGGTGTGTTTGAGAAGAGGAGGAGATGTGACTGACTGTGCTTCAGAAGCTGCCCAGCCAACTGTGGTCCTAGTCTGGGATCAGCAGGGTCAGGGAACTGCTGCTCCATTGTTGTCACTGACCATGGGACAGACAACTGCTTGCTCCTAGAGGGATGACAGTGCCCACATAGATGGTGGCTGTTGTGGCCATAAACCTAACCATGGCAGGACCCAGGATCCATTTGTGAATAAAAAGCTGAGTTTGGCCACTAAACCTGTTTCACATTTGCTTCTCCAATCCCACAAAGGCTCTGTGCACACAGAATGTCAGACCTCAGAGGGGTTTCTCCAAGGGAGAGAGCTAGGCTGCGCTTCCACAGTCTTCATTATTTTTGTAAAAATTTTTATAGTCTTCATCATTTTTATTATCAGGAGAATAGAAAATCAGCAGAGGAGAAAAAATTGCAAACATATTGACTGATTTATTTAACAAACTATTATTTTTTCAAAAGTTTAAACATTTTTTTGTAATTACAAAAGTAATACCTACCGATGGCAGACAAAAGTCAGAACACTGAAAAAGGTAGAAGAAAAAACCCTCAAATATGATTTTGTGCCAGTCTTGTCTTTATAAAAAATTTAAGATGTATTTAAATAACATGTAACAAAAAACATAATATTTAGTACATATTATTTAATATACAACATACACAAGTCACCACATCTTATTAATGTATATAAAATACATTACAGTGTACTATGTAACATTCAACATAAAAACATAACATGTACTCTATCGGATAATGTACTATACCTTGATTCTAAAATGCATAAACTTCTGTTTATATTTTCTTAAATTATAGTAACTTTTATAATCAATACATAGAATACATTGATGGTGTACTTTAGATAAGAGAAAATATGATCTCATGGGTCTATTATAGTTTTGACCCAAAATAATGCATCTTCGGATCAATAGTTTTTTCTTTTTTTAAAAAAATACATTTTATTGATTTTTTACAGAGAGAAAGAGAGAGGGTTAGAGAGTTAGAAACATTGATGAAAGAGAGACATCGATCAGCTGCTTCCTACTGGGGATGTGCCCACAACCAGGATACATGCACCTGACCAGAATCGAACCCTGGACCCTCAGTCCACAGGTCGATGCTCTATCCACTGAGCCAAACTGGTCTCGGCAGATCAATAGTTTTTGGAGCCTTATCATTTATTAGTAACTGTTTCCCATGCCAATCCATATTCTTCTCCCTCATAAGTATTTATAATTGCATTGTAATCCATTATATAAAATTTACTGTGGTTTATTTAACCTATTTTTGCTTAAGAACTTTCTTTTATCAGACCATATGGCTTTAGGCCTTTAGAGACATGTGAGAGACAGAAGCAATCTGCTTACCTTGGAAGTCCAGGGAATTTAAACTGGCCCTAGAAGGACATTACCTGTGAAAGAACACACTTGTGCATGCACAGTTTCCACACTAGCAGACACAGGGACCCACCCACTTACACCCAGTTTACTTTTGAGGAAATTTGTGTGATTACATCTGTTTGTCCATGGAAAGACTCAGCTCTGTTAGCTAACCACCCCTTCCCATCAGTGGGTCTCTTCTCAGCAGAAACTTCTGAGGAGGCTGCCCTGTGTACCAACAGAGGCAGGTCCCTGGGGCACTCAGAAGCTCCTTTTACGTTTACAGTACAATAGGCATGGCGTGGCTGAGCTTCCCAATAAACTCAAACACTGAGACCATTACAGCGTAACCAAAATAATTATGAGAAATAAGAAGAAAAGAGAAACAAAAGTAAAAACGAAGATAAAGGCAGGGTTAGCTAAATAAGGTTATGAAGTCAGAGCAAAATTACTTTTTTTCAGGGTTGACATGTTATGTTTTGTTTTATTGCAGGAGGAGAGGAACTTTTTTGAAACAGCAATTTTTAATATTTAACTCATCACTGCCCAACATTTATTAAATACTAGAGGCTCAGTGCATGAAATTCATGCATGAAGCAGAGGGCGTTTCCCTCAGCCCGGCCTGCACCCTCTTCAATCTGGGACCCCTTGGGGAATGTACGACTGCCTCTCACAATTTGGGACCACTGGCTCCTAACTGCTCGCCTGCCTGCCTGCCTGCCTGATTGCTTCTAACCCCTCTGTTTGCCTGCCTGATCAACCCTAACCACCTCTGTCTGCCTGATTGCCACTAACAGCTCTCCTACTGGCCTGATCAACCCTAAGTGTTCCCCTGCTGGCCTGAT
>PVJN01059772.1:0-11761 GCA_004026805.1 Lasiurus borealis
CTCTCCGTCCTGGACATCTGCTCCTTGGGCAGCGCCGGGGGCATCACCCGCCGGCACCTGTGGCATCTCTTCTCCCTGGACTTGCTCAACAGTTACCTGCAGCGTGACCCCACCCCCAGGGAACTCATGTTCAAGGTGCCCACCCGGCACAGGTGAGCTGAGCCTGGGCGGGGGGCAAGGCCTGTTGGGGATATTCTTGGAGCTCTCTGTCCACACCCTCAGCACCAGGCCCTCGTCCAAAAAGTGGCTGCCTAACTGCCCCCAAATCCTTGCCCATCCCCAGAGAGGCCTTGAGAAGGCGGGGACAGGCTTGGCATCCTAAGTGCTGCCCAAGTCCCAGAGTCCCTAATTCCACCTGTAGGGCGATGAGTGCCAAATCCCTGAGGGCCCCACCCCCCGCCCCACTTTCTTATTCCCGTCTCTGAGCCCATTTCTCTGCTCTCCACAGCACAAGTCCTAACCCCCCCATCTACACCCCGCTGAAGCTCGACTTCAATTTTGGGGTGGCACCCATAGAGGCCCCACCCTCTGTGGTGCTCCTGGCCCTGAAGAACAGCGGAGTGGTGCCCCTGGACTGGTAGGGGGCTGGTGTGGGGGGCAGCTAGGGGCCTGGAGGGGGGCGGGTGCCGGAGGCCCTCACTTGCTGCTGGTGGTAGACCTGGCTGGCTGGCATCTGTGAAAGCGGGCACCCCATCAGTGGGCGGTGGCGGCCAGGGTGGGGCTGGGGCTGCCCAGCAGGATGCAGGGCCTGTCACTGGCTGAGACATGACCGCAGACTGGGAAGTGGGGGCATCACCTGCTGGAGATGGCACCACCATCTCAATACAGTGGTACCTCGAGATACGAGTTTAATTCCTTCCGTAACCTTGAGGTGTGGGAAACTATGAGCCGGCTCCAGTCGCGGTAAACTGGTGGGTCGTGTGCAACTGCCTGATCCGCGCGATTACTCCTATCTCAAATGTTGCTCATATTTCAAAGCAAAAATCGCTCGCTCGATGGCTCGTATCTCAAAAATCTCGTATGTTAGGGCACTCGTATCTCGAGGTACCACTGTATTTAATGAGTGAGAAGCGTCCACTGAGCATCTGCCCCATGCCAGGCTCTGCTTCACAAGCCTTTTTCCTCCAAGCCTCACCCCAGCCATGTGGGAAGTCTTCCTTTACTGACCGGTTCCCAGACAGGAGGCTAAGCACTCAGCGCAGCCAGGTTTAACCCCAGATTTGTCGAACTCCAGGGCCCCTGCCCACAAGCACACCACTTAGTCAGCAAGGCCTAGAACTGCTCTTGTGTACCAGGCACTGTGCTGGGCACTGGGGCACCCCTGACAGAGCCCCAGTCCAGTGAGGACAGGGCCTGCATGCGGGTGAATAGAGGTTCTCAGGGGGGTGGAGGAATGGGGGAGAAAGACAGGGATCTGCTGCTCTCATGGGGTCAGGGAGGAAGGTGTGGCTGAGCGAAGCCCCATGGGGCTGCGGGAGGGTGGGGGCCGGCCTGGGGCAGGCTGCACTTCTCTCGTCACCTGGGGCCCAGGCCGGAGACCCAGCCCTCACGCTTGGCCCTTCCTGTGCTTGGCTTTCCTCCCACGGGGCCCGAGCTTGTGCCCAGTAAACATCCCGTTTCCACGCCAGGGCTTTTTCTTGTTCTTCCTCCCTGTCTCTGCCACGCGCCTTGATTTCCTAGTAAACTTCCTTTCGATGACTTCCAACTTTCCTTGGCTAAATTGGAGGTGAGAGAGAAGTGTCCCATCTGGGTCAGGCCGGGGAGAGAGCCAGCAGTCCGGCCTGGGCGTGACAGTGGGTGGATGAGGTGGAAAATACTCAGGCAGAGGCATCGGGACCTCAGGAACCTTCCTGCCTGAGCAGAGAGTTTTGGGGGTGTAATGCCTCTTATTCTGGGTTACTCTGTCCTCCCCACCCCCAACCCCGTGGAGGTTGCTAGGGACATTGGCTCCCCAAGTGGCTCCTGCTCAGAAAGGCTGGACTCTGAGTAACTGAGGGTTCTGGCCCTGAATGACTAAGGAAGCTTGGCGGGCAGGGCTGCTGGCCAGTGGGGAAGGTCTAGGGCCCATTTTGAGCTCTGGATCCGCCATTCACTGGCTCTTTAGTGGCCAGGAGCCAGGTCCAATGGCTGCGGCAGGGGGAGAGGGAGAAGGGAGGAGGGGAGCGGGTATGTGTGCAGGAAAAGCAGCCCTGGCCTGTGTCCTGGCATGGAGCAGGGTATTTTGGTGGATTGTGTGTGCATGTGTGTTTGTGGAGGAGCAAGCCAGCTCCCGCTCTCTGTGGAGAGGATCCAGGTTGCTGGAAACCGAGGCGAGAGGAAACCCAGGCAGAGTGCCCATGCACGGGGCCCATCCGTCGGGAGATCACTGGAGGTTCAGGAAGCAGTCTATGCTTCTTCCAGGAGCCCGGGCCCAGGGAACCTTCCTTGGATGGCTGGGCTCATCTAGGCTTTTTGTGTGTTGTGTTTCCCTTCCCTTCCTCAGAAGGCTATTTTTGAAAATTCTAGCTGGTCTCAGCTGAGTTTATAAAGAACAAACTGAAGGTTTTATTCTTGCCAAGACCAGCAAGAAACGGGGAGTGTGGACTTGGCCCAGAGGCAGCCGCCGGCAGGGCAGATGGAGTCAGAGTCCCAAGGATGAGGAGAGCATGGGGAGAACAGGGAGCCACACCACTGCCCACTCCCTTCCGTGGCTGCCCAGACCTCTCCCCGGAGGCCTCTGGCCTGGGTGCAGAGAAGACTAGGGGCCTGGTATTTGAGGGGAGACTCCATACAGGGCCCGGCTAACCTCATTTGTTTCCTGGTGCACTCAGTGGGTCATTGGCTAAACTTTCCCCTGGAGCTTCCTAAGCACAGGGTCTCAGACAGAAATGCAGGCGAACCCAGGCCCTGCAGCAAGGCTCTCTGGGCAGACGGGCCTGTGGTGCGGGGTGATGTGTGCCGTGAAAGGAGCATGCATCACAGGAGGCCACCTCACTCCATTTTGGACGTGAGAAAGGCTTCCTGGAGGAAGCTACAACTAAGCGAGGCCTGCAGCCTCCGGAGAAGTCCAGAGAGCTGCACGGAACCTTCCAACAGAGCACCTGGCTTGTCCGTGGGTAAGAGGAAAGGGCCCAGCCCAAACCAGTTTGGCTCAGTGGAGAGAGCGTTGGCCTACAGACTAAAGGGTCCCAGGTTCGATTCTGGTCAGGGGCATGTATCCTGGTTGCAGGCACATCCCCTGTAGGGGGCATGCAGGAGGCAGCTGATCGATGTCTCTCTCATCGATGTTTCTGGCTCTCTATCCCTCTATCTTCCTCTCTGTAAAAAAAAAAAAAAAAAAATCAATAAAAACATATTTAAAAAAAATAAAAAGAGGAAAGGGCCCAGCATGACGGGAGCATTGATAGGGAGGCAGGGTAGGACCTCCGATGTGGCCGGGAGGATCCAGCAGGGGCCAAGGTCTAGGCCATAGAATCCTTCTAAGAGTTTGGACTTCTTCCCAAGAGCATCGATGGGATATGAACTGGGATGAAGGGCAAAGGCATCATCTACTTACCAGGCCTGTCACTCTGGTCTGGGTTAAGGAGAGAAAAATGGATTAGCAGTTTGAGGCAGGGAGACAGGTGAGGAGGCTGCTGCAGTCCCCAGATGGGGAAGCCTACCCCAGAGGATCATCAGGGAAAAGGGACTCAGGATTATTTGGAGGGAGTCTGGGTGAAGGCAGTGAGGGAAACAGAAGTATTGAAACTATTTAGATGACCCCCAAAGTAACAAGATCTCCACTGGCCAATATCTCCCAGATAAAAATGACAAAAGCCGTTTATTCACCTGTGACAAGTCAACCAAAACAAGGTGACAAAAGAAAAGTAAGAACTTCCCCTGTCCCCTTCAGATCCGCCCTGCTGAAGTGATGAGAGAGCTTCTTCCACAGCATACAGACCCAGAGAAAGCTACAGGGTTATTCTGTTTCTCTCCTTTCTCTCTCTCTCTCTTCCTCTCTCTCTCTTCAGTAATAGCACATTTTACATACTACTTTCTGCTCAGCATTATATCAATAATGGTCCCTTTAGATAAATATGGATCAATATACAGATCTAGCTCATTCTTTTTAGTGGTTGCATAATATCCCATTACATGGCCATAAATTATTAAACCACTCCTTTATTGGATGACATTAGTTGTTCCCCGTGCTTTTTATTTTGCCACTACAAAGGAGGCTGTAATAAACATTTTTGTGTGTGTGCATTTATTTCTGCAGTCACTTTCCTCAAATATAATTTTTCTTCAGAGGGCATATACACTTTTTATTCCAAATTCCTACCAAAAAAAAGGTGGCAGCAGATTCTTGTCTCCCTACCTACTTTTTAAAAAAATATATTTTATTGATTTTTCACAGAGAGGAAGGGAAAGGGATAGAAAGCCAGAAACATTGATGAGAGAGAGACATCGATCAGCTGCCTCCTGCACGCCCCTTACTGGGGATGTGCCCGCAACCAATGTACATGCCCTTGACCAGAATCAAACCTGGGACCTTTCAGTCCCCAGGCCGACACTCTATCCACTGAGCCAAACCGGTTTCGGGCCCCCTACCTACTTTTGAGGGTGTCTCTTCTTCCTAGACATAACAGCATTGGATATAACTCTTCACATTTCTGATGTGCAAATATTTCAGACCAACTGGAGGGAGTTTTGATTTGCTTTTTCCGACTCCCATTAGCCTTTTTCAGATTTGTTGAGCATTGTCTCTCTCCCTCTGACCTCTCCCTGTTCATAGCCTCTGTCACTTTGAGGCCCTCTCTGTGCCAGATCTCAGGTTGTGCTCTTGGGCCCCCTTTGTCACTTGCTTTGTCAGCAAGTGCAGTGTCTACTTTATCACAGCACCAGGCATTTCAGGGGCATTAACCTTTCTTCAGATTCCAGAATGAAAATCCTGCTGGGACCTCTGTTCTCTACCCTATGCCCAAGCTGGACACGGCCCCTCTTGGGGGCCCGGTTGGTACTGCTGGCATTGTTAGGAGCCTCAAATGGACCTTCCTGGGAGTTTTGTCACAGGAAACCTTCCAGGATTAATGGGCAGCTCTAAGAGACCCACATATATAAGCGACCCCCTTGAGCCCCTGAACCCACAATAGGAGCCTGCCCGGCCTTCAATTCCTATTTAGTCATTATGCAATGACATTCTACAGCAGCCACGTTTGCCCAGCCATGCATGGGACCGCTTGCCAGATGGGATGAAGCGGGGAGGCATGGAGGAGGCTGCCCCCATCCCTTCTGGGGTTCAGAGCTCCCTCCTCCCTATTCTGACTGAGGCTTCACCTCTCCCGCTTTGTACCCCCTCCCAGGGCCTTTCTCTTTCCAAGTGACCAGCAGATCGACCTGGAGCTGTGGGCAGAGCAAACAGAATTTAACAGCACCGAGCTGCACCAGATGCGCGTGCAGGACAATTGCATATTCTCCATCAGCCCCAAGACTGGGAGCCTAAGTCCTGGGGAGGAGCAGGTGGTGGAGCTCAAATACAGGTGCTCTCCCCCCTCCCCCCCCCAACCTCCTGCACTTCCGGTTCTGGAGATTCCCTCCTTTCCCCTGGCTCCTGGAGAATCCTGGCCTGGTACTGTGTGATCCCAGGGTACCCTGAGGAGCTACCACCCTGGGAGGACCCTGCCTTCTCACCTACAGGGGAGGTTTAATTCCCTTCTTGTCCCTTCCCAACCCAGGGGCTTCCACATGCTCCCAGGAGCAAGCCAGCTCAAAGCCATTGGTGTGCTGTGATCACGTGTTCTCCCTCTGACACCAGGGCCCCCTAACTCATTCTGGACTTGTGTGCTCCCTTCCAGCCACCTGTTCATCAGCACTGATCGCCTCCCAGTGCTCTTCAAGGTGTCCCATGGCCGAGAGATCCTGGTGAGGCCCCAGCCCTGACTGTCATTGGACAGTCAAGAGAGGAGCAGGGACTTAGACCCCCAAGGAGCTGGGGTCTGGATCTCTCTGCTGGGGGGCTTCACTTCCTCCCTGGGAGGGATGCTACCCATGAGCTGTCTATCTCCAGATAAATTTCATAGGTGTGACAGTGAAACTGGAGCAGAAGTACGTGCACTTCACCTCCACCACCCACCAGTTCATCCCTGTCCGGATCGGCGACACACTGCCCCCGCGCCAGGTCAGTGGTCTACATTGTCCTGCTCACCGAGAAGCCTATTTGTTGATCTATGTGAAACTGCAACAATTCCTGACAGGGTGACAAAGACACTGCCTTCCAGAAGCCCTCACTCTAAGAGGGGGGCCTGCAGGTTGGACCCTGAGGGACCCAAGGCAAGAGGCTTCAGCTACCTGGTGCCCAGTGCCCAGCCCTCCGCCAGGCCCCATTCTCATGCAAAAGAAAGGTTATTACATTTGTTCCTCTAGCACAGGGTTCTTCAAACCACACCGATAACCGAGTACTTACATAACACATCCCAGATCACAAAGCAATACGTACATGCGAAGTACTCTGATGGTTTGTTTTACTATATTCTGTTCCTTTTTTAAAAAAATGCTGGACATAACCCACTAAGTTGGTTTCATGACCTGTTCACTAATAGGTCTCAGCCACAGTTTAAAAATCACTGCTTTGAGAGGGACATCTTTTTGCATTGTGAATTCTTCCGAAGCTATAAGATTTTTTTTTATTAGTTAGAGGGAATCGGGTTCCTTTGCTGTGAAAACATACACTGGAAATCTTCAAGAGGGGGGCGTAGACCTTTCCTAAATATTTTATAGCTCTGAAATTTCTGTTTAGAAGCCCTTGTGTTTCTGGGCAGGGGCCTCTGGCCATTTAGCCTAGAGGTAGAGAAATGACAACCTGAGATGGAGTTGCCAGCCCCAAGCTGTTCACTTCCCTACATCACCCTCTATCCCACTGGCTCCCCAGAAGCCCCACCAGAGGCTGGGTGTGCCCAAGCTTGCAGAGGTCCAGACTCTTAAAAGAGGAAGTCAAAAGCTCATGTGTCCCAGGAAAGCTTTCCAGAGCGACCAGACCACTCTCCTGTGGCCCTGAATGCAGACAATGGAAAACGCCCTCAGACATGGAGCCAACAGTCTCAGCTGTGCCTCCAACCAAACTCTACAACTGTTCATGATGACAGATGATGGCTTGGACCTGCAAGGGGGCAGTGGAAAGAGAAGTAAACAGATTTAAGTTACATTTTGGAGGTAGAATCATTGGGATTTGTTGGGGATTGGATCTGGGAAATAAGGAAGGGAGGGAGCCTGGCTGGTGTGGCTCAGTGATTGAGTGTCAGACCTATGAGCCAGGAGGTCACAGTTCAATTCCCACTTAGGGCCCAGGCTCAGGTTGCAGGCTCAATCCCCAGTGTGGGGTGGGCAGGAGGAGCCAATTAATAATTCTCTCTCATTATTGATGTTTCTATCTCTATCCTCCTCTCCCTCCCTCTCTGAAATCAGTAAAAAAAAAAATATATATATATATATATATATATATATATATATATATATATATATTTTTTTTTTTTTTTTTTTTTTTTTTTAAGAGAGAGAAAGGGAGGGATCAAGGGTGTATTGCTCTCCTGGTTTGAGCTACTGGGAGTATGTAGTGCCATTTACTGAGAGGAGATACAGTAAATGGCACTACTCCTCTCTGGGGAGGAATAGGTTTTAGAGTGAAACCTAAATAGGTTTTGGCCAAATTTGAGATGCCTGTGAGATAACCAAGAGGGGGGTTGTCCGGTAGAAGATGGTACAGGTCTGCCGCTCAGAGGATTGTCCAGGCTAGAGAAATAAAGTCAGCATATTCAGTAGCGGGTGCTAAACAAGATGAGAGGACTGGGCCTCAGTCCAGATGAACACTTTATTCTCTCTGGCTTCCGTTTGCTCATCTCTAAAATGAATGATTGGACCATAAGATCTCTGGTTTCTTCCAGGATATTCTGTGGTTCCCAAACTTTGAAGTTATTCCTGGAGGGTCACATGCCTTCCTTCTACTCTCCCTTGTCTGCCTTTAAGCAGGAATGCCTCTGATAGCAGATGTAGAAAGTGGTAGCCGCACAGATGACTAGAACCAGAACCTAGAGAATGATGAAGAGTCAGGATCGTGCTTGCTTGGACAGTTTCCCTGAATTCCAATACTAAGGACACGAGCTAAGTGTCCCCTTATGCCTTGACAAAGGTAAGTTAAGAACAAATAAAATGAAGATTACAGATTATCTTAAAATACCACAGGCTGAAAATACAGTTATATACTTCTTGGATGATGAAGCCAGAAGGGAAATCAGAGGTACTTAGGGGAGCTCTGGGACTGTCAGTGTGACTTATGGAGATCCACCTGTCCTCCCACAGTGGACACAGAATCCCAGGCTCTCTGCACCGCAGCCCTAAGCCCATATGGAGGTTTCTTCATCTCCACCCCCTACAGATATATGAGCTGTATAATGGTGGCTCGGTGCCTGTGACGTATGAGATCCAGACCGACATCCTGTCGCAGATTCAGGCAAAAAATTTTGACCACCCCATCTTCTGCTGCCTCAACCCCGAAGGGGAGATCCAGCCAGGCACCACTGCTCAGATCTTGTGGATTTTCTCACCTATTGAGGCCAAGACCTACACAGTGAGTAGCAGCCTGGGCTAACATGGGTCGGGGCTTGGAATTGGCCTCCTCAGCAGGACTTGTTCTGACCAGTCCTTTCCCCCACTCTCCTAACTTTCCAGGTGGAGGTGCCCATCCACATCCTGGGATGGCACTCGGCCAGAATCCAATTCCAGGGAGTGGGCTATGACCCCAAGGCCTTGGGGGATACAGCCCCTTTCCACAATATTTCCTCCTGGGACAACAGCTCCACACATTCAAGGCTGATGGTTCCTGGACAGGTAAGGAGTAAGGGAGCTGGGAAGGTCTGAGGCCTAAGAGGAGCCTGAGGGGCCAGCGTGGCCAGTGCATGGGAATGGGGAGGCTGGGAAGGAAATTGTGTGATGTTGAGAATGAAGAGGTACAGAGGTGAAGCCTGGAACCAGACTCACTCCAGATTTAGGAGGCAGCACCAGCTCCATGGGAGGCTTATCCTGCCACCTAGTGACCACAGGTGTTCCTGCTCCAGCCACTTCATCCTCTTCTCAGCACTCGGGTAAGGTTACTAGAAGGCATAGAAAGAAGAGGTAGGTAATACCTAGGGCTCTAAGGTATTATTTTCAAACAGAACAGCTCACTCTGGACCTAGATGGATTTGCTAAAAGATATTTAGAGTCACTAACACTATCTTTAGTTCACATACTCCTCACTGTTGGGAGGTCTGACCATTTATCCATCCACCCACCTATCCATCTCCTCCCTGACCTGTATGCCAGTTTACTCATCCATGTATCCATCTATCCATGCAGTTCTCCATCCATCCTTCCATGTACCGTCTATTTACTACCTGCTCCTGCACCTGCCTGCCCACCCTTCCACCACTACCCTTTTGGACTTTTACTGCAGGATGAGCACTATGGAGGCCCTGGGGACAGAGAGAAGAGTCCAACAAAGTCCCGGCTTTGGAGGCACTCAGTCTGGACAGAGAGAAAGTGCTCCTTTCATGTGGCCTCAGTCTTCCCAGATACCCCTACAACACAGCTCCTGTTCTGTGCCCAGTGACAATAACAACAGCTGGTCACCCATTAATTTATAACCATCCTTCAAAGCCTCAAACTACGTTGGCTTTAGTTCTGTCTTCTCTAAGCGAATGCTGATTTCCCAGCCTTTCCAAGTCCATTTTAATGGTCAAAATCATAGGATTCAGAGTAAAACTGGATTTACCCGAGCTTCACCTGTGAGAGACCTTTGGAGAAAATATTTATGCTGTCTGAACCTTAGCAGCATATCTGTAAAATGGGGATAACAGTAGAACCTGTATCATAGGGCTATTGGGAGGATCAAATGCATGTAAATTGCCTACCATAGTACCTGGACTGTTGAAAGCACTCAGTAATTGGCAGTAGTTGCTCTGATTATTATTTTTTCAACTCCCAAAGTTGCTGTTGTGTTGTCTCCATCAACAGAATGTCTTCCTGTCCCAGTCCCACATCTCCCTGGGAAACATTCCTGTGCAGAGCAAGTGCAGCCGCCTGCTGTTCCTCAACAACACCTCCAAAAATGAGACAATTGTCTTCAACTGGCAGCTGAAACCTCTAGACTTCGGGGAGGTGAGTGTCCCTTGTGTCTACGGATTCTGAACCTCCAGCAGAGCTCCAGACCTACCCTTCTCTCACCCTGTCCCATCTCAACCCACCCCATCCTATTCCCTCCATCCATACATCCCATTCCACTTCATTCCATACCATATCATACCACTCCATCCCATCCCATCTCATCTTGTCCCATTCCATGTCTATGGAGCTCCAGAAATTCCTTCCCCAAATCGACAGGTGTCCGTGAGCCCCATGAAAGGGAAGGTGGCTCCAGAAGAGACGATCCCATTTGTGGTGACTCTGAAGGCCTCAGTGCATGCCAGTTTCTATAGCATGGACCTGGTATGCAAGGTAGGATCAGTCCCAGAAAGAAACTGAGTTAGAGCACAGTTCCCAGCCCTGTTAGATCCCCAGATCCCCAGAGCAAACCCGCTCCTGGAAGGACAGGGGGTTTACAGCAAGCTGCCAGACCTTGGTCTTCTCTTGCCTTGTCCTGGGCCACAGGTGTACCGGCAGGAACTCCTGAAGGAGTTCCATAAGGAACTGCAGGAGTGGAAGGATGAGAAGGAGCGGCAGGAAGTGGAGTTTACTATCACAGATAGGAAAGTGAAGGTAAGGAGGGCAGAGTGAACCTTAAACATCATAGATATTTCTGGTTGGCCTTACCAGAGATGACACAAGTAGTGATGTGAGGGGGTCTTACATGCAAAACTGGCCAGCCTGCCTTAAGAGGGTAGATTTCTTCTATTAAACTAATCATAACATCTCCCCAAGAGACTCTTTGGATACAGAAGGCTGGCTGACCATCCTGTTTCATGTAGCTGGTACTTAACAGGTGCCATTGAAGTGCTGGGTACTAGGGACCAGAGGATTGGCTTCAAGATAATTCAGAGGTGGGGTGGAGATGAGACAAGATTGGCTGTGAGTTACTAATAGTTGAAGGTGGGTGTTGGGTAATGGAAGATTCTTTGTACATAATTTTATATATATGTCTGAAATTTCCCAAATTAAAATTTAAAAATATTTAAGGTGAGTAAAACATTATCTGCTTTGAGCACTCTTGGGAGCATCAAAGGAGTTAATACATGTTAAAGTGCCTGCCCCCCAGTAGGCATTCGTTAAACATGCTATGAGCATTTGTGGGGGGAGACCAATGATAAACATAAGATAAAACATATCTTGGTTCCTCCTCCAATCTCTTAGCTTTCCCGTGGCAGTATTCATGTTCCTTGATCACCTTTGTGTCCACTACAAAACTTCAAAGGAGGGACTGCTCGTCTCTGGCCCAACTGTGGATACAAATCATATCTTAAGGACACAGAAGAAGGGATTTCTGAATTAAACCTTTTTTTTTTCTGCATTAAATCTTAATAAGAGAGGCTGTTTCCATATCAAACCAAACCACAAAACTCCAGGGCACAAGGACAAGTCCTTTTGGGGCAGCCTACACATATTTGGCAGCACCTCCTCTTTCTATCAGTTGGATAACTAGATTTTCCTTGTCTTTAGGTTGCACTTCCCTAGGGAAGGTTCTGGAAGAAGGTGTTTCTTGGGCAAGTCCAAGAGGGCAGCAGGTCCTGACATTAGCTTCAGGCCTCTAGGCCTCTTGTATCCTAAGCAGGGGTCTCTT
>PVJN01059773.1:0-11758 GCA_004026805.1 Lasiurus borealis
TTATTTAATGGTGTACTGTTTAGTCCACATGTGTTTGATTTTTTGGGATTGTTTCTATTGTAATAGATTTCCAGTTTTATGCCACTGTGATCTGCAAAGATGCTTGATATGATTTCTATCTTCTTGGATTTGAAGAGACTTTGCCTATGACCCAACATATGGTCAGTCTTTGAAAATAACCCATGTGTACTTGAGAAGAAATTATATTCTGTGGCTTTGGGGTGAAATGTTTTAAGATGTCAATTAATTTCATCTGGTCTAGTGAGTCATTTAGGATTAATATTTCCTTACTGATTTTTTGTTTAGAAGATTTGTCCAATGGTGATAGTGGGGTATTAAATTCTCCTACTAAAATTGTATTGCTGTCACTCAATACCAGTTTGTGGGAGTGGGTTGCCCAGAGCTGGTTCTCTGATGGTTATTCCCTGCTCTGATCCTCAGGTTCCAGAAAAACAACTTTTCCCTGCAGTCTCATAGGGTGTCCCCAGTTGGTTGATCCTATGTATTGGACTTAGTAATCAGAAGCAAGGATTTAAAGAGGATAAATAAATAAATAAATAAATAAATAAATAAATAAATATGCCAGCATAAGTGTGTGAACTCCAGGGCTGTGCACAAGTCTATGGAGTCCCCCTGCTCCCCCCCCCCCTCTTGGGTCTAATCAGCCAACACACTTTTAAAATTTTTAGGCTGTACTTTGTGTCAGATCAAAATGGGTTGATTTTTAGAGTTCCCTTCTGTTAGCAGTTCTGAGGACCCTCTTCCACATTCATGGGTCATGCCAGCCCCAACAGCCAAGGATTTTTCTAAGCACAGACTTCCCCTGGTCCTCCAGTTCCTGCAGTGTGCATGTTTTTCTCTCCTACCAGGACTAGAGACTTTACCTTATCCCAGGTGAAATCGGACTTTCCATGGTGGAATGTAGAGGTCCTCTGAATTCACGTGTTTGTGCCAATTGGGGACTGGTGTTCTGGGGTACACAGCTGTTCAGTGGGTGCCATAGTTGTAGATTCCTGGGGCTTTTCAGGTTCCCAACAACATCCACTTTCCCCTTCAAGATGGCTCATTCTCCAAGTCTGAGCTGATTGCTCCAGGAGGGAGCCCAGTAGTATTGGAGACTGCTTGGTCAAGGTAGCCCTGTCTAGAAGTCCCCCATAGTCTCCTGGAGTATAGCTGTCCCTCAACTCATCAACAAACACTCCCTGTGCAAACACATACTCTCCCTTTGTTTTCTCATTCACACACTATCTTGCAGTCTGCCTTCCTGTTGGCATCCATTTTCCTTTTGTGATTTGACTTCCTTCTTGAGCTGACTTTTCCACAGGCTGGCTTCTCTTAAGGTACAGGATGGCTGCCATTAGTAACTGGGATTATATACTTACTTTTTTTTATATTTGAGGCTAAGGTTTTTTTGTTTGATTGTTTGTTTTTCAACAATGCTTAAACGATTCTGGTTTTCAGTTTTAGTAACCCAACTTTGACTTTGCAGTATGAAGGAAGAGATCATGCATACTGGTTTTTGTCCATCAAAGCCAATGCCTAGAGCTGGTAGTCACATTGATCCTAACCATACTGGGATATTATACAATAGAGGAGGATTGGTTTCCAAAGAAAATTATGAATGTTTTTTAAAAAAAAGAACAGAAGGAAGAATGGCTGCTGGGTGGGAAATGAATAAATATACATAAATATATACTGTTATCATTGAGAGGCAAGAAATGACAGGAACTTGAATTTATATATTCAAAGTAGAAATTGGGAGCAATGGAAAGTTTTGAAAGTGTTAACTGATTGACTTTGACAGGTGTGGAAAATGAGAAATGAAGAATGACTCCAAGTTTTGTGGTTTGGGTAAATGGAAACTTGGTTGTGGCATAAAGGAAGGTAAGAAAAATAGAACAGAATTAAGTTTAGAAAAATGAGAAAAGAAAAAGGTAAGATTATGAGCTGTTTGAAATTTATTATGTTTAAGCTACTTGTCCAAATTGACAAAATTAATTTAATAGATGGAAGTGAATTCCTACATACAGATCTTGACTAAGACAAAGATATAGATTAAAGTGGAGATTAATGGCAATTTAAATAAAGGTAGTGAATGAGAATAACAGGGATAGTTTTGTTGAGTGAAAGATAAAGGAGCCAGAATCCTGACAATGCTGAAATTAAGATATTGATTGAATAAGAGTAAAAGGTAGCATTGGAAACTAAGAAAGAAGTCCTTGTATGTATAAAACAGAACCAGAAGATTATATGGGATTTTAATGCAATGGGAGTGAGAATATTAGGAAGAAGATAGTGGTCATGTATACATTACTTAAGTTTATGTCATATGTATTTTAAAAAGCATGTCTAGGCAGGAGTAAACCCTTTCAGACAGAATTATAAGGAAAGGCCTCTCTGAGGAAATGATGATTAACCTGAGATTTAATTTTTAAAAATTAAGGAAACATTCAAATTTTGGCAGACAATTTTTTTCAGGTATTCAGAACAGCAATTTAAGTGAATTTAGTGGTAAATAATAGCCAGAAGGCCAACATAGCTGGAGATGCTTCTAGAAAGATAGACACAGATCAGAGAAAGAAAAGGCTTGTAGATCATAGAATTCATTTATTTATTTATTTATTTATTTATTTATTTATTTTTAATTTTTTTTAGTTTTTAAATTTTTTATTGTGTTACATGTATACATAGCTTCCCATTGCCTGCCCCCCCCCCCCTCCCAGGCATACCCCAAACCCTCAGTGTCTTGTGTTCATTGGTCATGCCTATAAGCATGCATACAAGTCCTTTGGTTGATCTCTTATCTATCCCACCTTCCTTAATCTTCCTGCTGTAATTTGACAGTCTGTTTGATGCTTTACTGTCTCTGTATCAATCCTTATGTTCATAATGTTCTTTATTATTCACAAATGAGTGATATCATGTGGTGTTTCTCCATAGAATTTAGACAGGAGACTTTATGCCAAGTGTGATGGGAGATTGTTGAAAGGTATTGAGCAGAAAATAACTATCACCTGATTTACATTTTCAAAAGAATTTTCTGATTCTTACCTGGAGGAAAGTCTACATGAGAAGGAAGATTAATGATAATTAGTTGGCCATCTATCTGAAGAGTCTAGGTGAGGAAGAAGGTGGCAAAGAGGTAAAAAAGTTCTCATATTTAAAAATCTATCCTGGATGAGGCAGAGTTTAAAGAACTTGCTAACATGGAATGGAGAGAAAGGGAGTCATCATAGTGACTTCAAGGTATGGGTTTAGATGTGAGCACTAAAACAAGAGCTAATTGGAAGAAGTTGGAATGAATATTTATCCTTTGGTGCAGATGAAACTTTTATGTTTTGTAAACATTTAAGTGGAACTATTGAATAAATAATGTGAAGGTGAGAGGAGGGTTTGGGACTAGAGATATAGGGAGCCCTGAATTCAGTCAGGCAGTTAGAAAAACAAACAAACAAACAAACAACCTCCCCCCACCCCTCACAAAATGCACAGGTTGAAATCAGCAGAATCCACACTTAGAGTTTGGAAAGAAAGATCTCAAAAAAGAGATTGAGAAAAATTCATATTTGTAGTAGGAGGACAAGAGAAGACAGTGAGTCATGAAAATAGGGAGCATATTCTATTTTAAATGCTTCCAAGAGCTCCAAAGTGTGAAGGAATAGAAAATAATCATTCCTTTTGAAGAATCTGGTGAGAACATTTCATTAGGTTGTTGGGAATGATATGTTGGAGAAGATTATGAAAGAATTGGAATCAAGGGATTGGAAGTAGCAGATACAGAAATCTTTTTTTGATAACTTTTTCTAAAAATGAAAGAATAAAAATGGCAGATACTAGTATAAGTCAATAAGGTTGTAAGGTCAAGGAATGTTTTGATTTTTGATTTTTGATTTTATGTTTGTTATCTCAGTAGCAGAACATGCTTGCTGTCAATGGGAATTTTCTTGTGGGGAAAAATTAGTTGATGATATAATGTCAAAGTGTTTGAGTGGACCATAAAGGGATGTCAAAGTGGAGTTGCTGGCTTATTTGTTGGCTTAGTTGTTGGGACTATTAATATAAAAACACTCAAACTTATAAAGAATTTTTATGAGTTTATTTGAACCAAACTGTCAACAATTGCCAGGAAGCAGAATCTCAAGGGATTGGGATAATGCTCTGGAGAATGGTGGTTTTTCACCTTGTTTTATACTTACAACCAAAGGAGGGAATGTAGCTGGGTTGTATGCAATCCACTGGTGAAAGACAAGGAAGGAGGGAAACAGTAAAACAGGGAAACCTCTGTGATTAGATAAAAATAAAATGATAGACACACACTCTTTTACTTTGGTGGATACAGAATAATTAACAGTCAACAATTAACATGGTAACAATAAAAATGAAGGAATTTATGGTCCTTGTCCTGGTGCCTGTGAAAGGTCTGCAAAAAGGGAATTACAAGTTATTCTGACATTTCAAAAGTATATTATCTTAAATGAAGAAAGACAATAGGCTCAATTAAGATAAAGCTTGACGTTGCCAGGGGAGATATTTGCATAGGACATGACTATCCACCATAACTGCTTTTTATTCAAGTTTTAATTTCAGACCATCCTTTGTGGTTACTTTAGGTCTTTGAGTTTCCAAGACTGCCATGCCGGCCTTCCCTAAGCTTATCAGGTTAGCATGTGGCCCCCTTTTGACCACAGGACCATCCATTTGTGGAGGAAGAAAAACAACACATGCACATAGTTGAAATAAATTGGTAGGTTTATTAGTAGGAAGATGATCAAATTATATTCTAATTGCTTCTGTTTTTATCAGCAAAAATTATCAGTTGAGAGTAAGGAATTTATTTGGAAGGTATTAAATTTGGTTATCAGTTGGAAATAATAGCAATGAAGCTTCTATTGAAGCTTACAACTGGCCAAAATTACTGTTAGAGATATACTTAGATAAAATGGCAAGACCAAAATTAGCAATATGACTAAAGTAGGAGAAATTAAAATTCATTCGAATGTTAACATCAAGGTCCCAGTTAGTTCTCTTTATTATCGTACTCCTTGCTCTCTCTTTATGTTTCTCATATCGGTATGTTTCCCCCCCTTCTTTAAATAATCCTTTCCAGCAGAACATTAGCAGAAGAATATGAGACGATAAAGGTCAAATCACTTTATTTTCCTGAGAAATTTCTAGAATATTGTTTTTCTGGAGAGATGACTCCCAGAGAATATTATAGTCTAGACTTATTTGCAGATACAATCTATTTATGCTAATTTTATCTCCTTTAAAAATGAGAAATCAAAAGTTGTTTTTATTCAGTTATAGATTTTCAATAACAAAAAGGAAACAATAGCAAAAGACTGCCCTGTAATTAAATCATCTAATTGTGAAAAGCCCTGTTACTTTATTGTAAGCACTATACAATGCCTCTTGATGAAGTCCCCTGGGAAATTGTAGTTTTAGAAATTGCTCATCCAGATTCCGTAGATTTGTACAATAACAATTTGACTCTTACTTTACCTTTGAAGATGAGGCATTTAGCTCAATGGGGAAAAAAAAAACAAATCTAAGACTTTTGGTGAATAGAAAACAAATGACAGTATTCTTGATCTTGGTTCAACACAAAATGATTGTTGCTCAGACTTCTAAGAAACATTTGCATGTCCTGAGTAAATGTCTCAGAACAGCCAAATGATACATTATTATGCATGTGGTTCTTACATTCTAAGGGGAAGGGTATATGTTAATGTACTTTCAAGGTTATTTAATGGATACTGATTTGATGGAAAGGACTTTACCACTGCCATTTAGTTTAGCAGGAGCAGGTAAATTAAAGCTAATGAGTATTCAGATCCTTCTTGAAGGACAAGAAAAAGAGCTCTTGTCTCTCTGCTGAGGGGCTTTTCAATAATGAGATATAACAATAAACACCTGCTCACAAGAAAGTGTCTCCAATTTCCAACTCATACTTGAATGAACATGAAGGTAATGCATACAGCTTAGTATATTCTCAGTAAAATCTGACATGTGAAGAATAAATGGCTACTCCTTTGTCAGTCAACATTTTTTTTTTTGCATTTACATACAGGGATTCTTTGCATGTATTTTTTCTTTCCATGGCCATTAAATTTTATATTTAAGGGCATTTTCTTCTGTAGGCAGAAAAAAAACGGAATAAATAACAGACAGGTAAAACTTTAAAACAGAAAAATGATTGCCTACACCTAACTATATCAACAATCACACTAAATGTTCTAAATATCCCAGATAAGAGGCATAGATTGTTAGTTGGATTTATTTATTTTTTAAATTTATCTTTATTATTGAAAGTATTACAGATACCCCTGTCCCTGTAAAGCAATACCTAGCTACCTGTTGCTTATAAGGAACTAACTTTAAATATAAAAACATAAATAAATGAAAATTAAAAGCATTAAAAATGTTATATTATGCTAGCATAAATCTAAAGAAAGTGGGAGTGGCTAAATTAATGTCAGCCAAAGTAGATTACAGAGAAAATAATATAGATTGTGCTTCCATACCTGTAGAGTCAAGAAGGCAGAACAATTCTAAATGTTTATGCACCTAATAAGAGAGTTTCAAAATACATTAGGGAAAATTGATAGAACTACAAAGAGGAGATAATTTCATGATTAAAGTCACAGATTTCAATACTCTCCTCTCAATAATTGATAGCTCAAGTAGACAGAAAATCAGGAAGGATATAAATGGCATGCACAACACCAGCAATGAAATTAACTTGGTTGACACTTTTAGAATAACCTGTCCTAAAACAAATAACACACTGCACATTTTATTTTAAACTGATTTTAGTTTATCAAGATCAATTCTAAAACAAGTTTCAATAAATTTGAAGGATTTAAGTCATACCAAGTATTTTCTTACACCAGAATGAAACCAAGTTTGAAGCTGATAACAAAAAAAAAAAATATCTGAATAATCCACAAATATTTGGAATCTAAATAACATACTTCCAAGTAACTTTGGATCAAACAGTAAATCAAAAGCTACATTAAAAGATTTGAACTGACTGAAAATAAAGTCAGAGTACATCAGACTTTGTTGGATCCACTAAAGCAGTACATTGAGAGAAATTTAGCTTTAAATGACTTTCTTAGAAAATAAGAAAATCTTCAGTAAATAACACCCACTTCAGAATGACTGATCCCTATGACGTGCACTGATCACCAGGAGGCAGACACTCAATGCAGAAGCTGCCCCCATCCTGCAGGCACCAGACCAGCCAAGGCGGGTAGCAGCAGGGGCCTCCTGATAGTCCTGCTGGTATCCCCACAGATTGCCCCTGATGTCTGGCGAGGCCTAGGGACCCTAGCCCTTCATGAATTTCGTGCACCGGGACTCTAGTTATCTAATAATAGGATATTATAATAATAAGATAAGATTTGTCATAAATATTTATTAGAGCTTACTAAGTGCCTGGCACTGTCCTTAGAATTTACATATTTTTTTAAAATTAAATCTTCGTTAGGTTTCAAGTGAATTTCAGTTATTGTCTTTAAATAAATAATTTTACTTAAAGAAACTTTAAGAACATGTCCAAGATCACAAATCTAGATAGTGTTTTGAGCCAAGATAGGAGTCTGTGTGTCAAGCCCCAAAGCCATTCTTCTGCACATTACACTACACACGTATTTCCATCCTATCATTCAATTCATCCCAAAATGAATCAGATAATACAGTAGTTCCCTCTTATTTGTGCTTTGCTTTCTGTGACTTGTTACCTGAGGTCAACTGTGGTCTGATAATATTAAATAGAAAATTCCAGATATAAACAATTCATGAGTTTTAAATTGCATGCTGCTCCGAGTAATGTGATGAAATCTCATGTAGCCCTGCTCTATCTTGCCTGGAATGTGAGCCAACCTTTTGCCTTGCATATCCACACTGTATATACTAGTCAATGGTTAGGCACTTAGTAGCCATCTTGGCTATCATACTGATTGATTAGTTATCTCAGTGCTTATGTTCAAGTAACCCATATTTTACTTAGTAAAAGACCCAACACACAAAAGTAGTGATGCTGGCTATTAGGATATGCCAAAGAAAAGCTATAAAATGCTCTCTTTAAGTGAGAAGATATGTACATATATGAAAAAGCAACAACAACACAGTGATTAGTATTATCTGCAGTTTTAGGCACTTATGGGGAATCTTGAACATATTCCTTGAGGATAAGGGGAGGCTACTATATGTTGGAAAACATAAAATAATATGGCTATGACCATAGCTCCAATAACAAAAGTTCTGGTTGGTGGTTTGGTATCATCTGTCCATCTAAAAAAGCTTATCCAAAAATTACATTTTATTGTAACTACATAAGATGACAAAGAATATAAACGCTATAATTATAACAGCTTGTCACTTTATTTTATTTTATTTTATTTTATTTTATTTTATTTTATTTTATTTTATTTTATTTTATTTTATTTTATTTTATTTTATTTTATTTTATTTTATGCTCTCTTGCTTGTATTAGCATTGGTATGGTTATGCATTTGCCCCAGAAGCCATGAGTCAACTTAATGCTCAAGCGTAGATTTGGCAATTAAGACTGCTTTTCCTTTATTATAGCAGAAGGGGCTCTAACTGTGAAATAAATATTTAAATTCTTCTTAAGCACTAATCAGAAAAACAAAATGGAGTGAAAATCTTTCTTAAGTAAGGGAAAATTGTGCTGTCTTTTTTCATTATATTTCTTAAGCCCTTTTCCTTTTTATCTTTTTCATGATTACCACCATAAGTTGCAGTTCTTATTGTCTGTTATATGAGTTATTTTACTACCTATTAATTGGTCTTTCATCTTTAGTCTTCTTTTAGTATTTTGTATGCATGACACTAACCAAAACTTTTAAAACAGTTTACTTCAACGCCTTCTCTCTCAAAACTTTCTTGAGTTCTTATTATGTCCTCTGGGGTGGTAAAGGGCATTTCACATTTATTTTTCTATTCAGACTGATAAAAAATGCAAGAGCATTGCAATGTTTACTCTTGAACTTATATTTTTAAATGAACACATGAATAAATAAATGAAAAAAATATCACACAATGGAAACATCACATATCAAATGCATATGATATTTAATTGTTCTTGTACATTTTTCAAATATTGTTATGACTAATTTGAGGGGCTCAATCCAGTTAGTCCTATTGGGTGTGATTTGAATTTGTTATGTATGTTCATGACATTTGGACACTGTCATGATCTGCAAATGTGAAAGCCCCATACTAAGAGCACACTTGTGGAACTTTTAAACTATGTCTACAAACCTTTGATATTAATTCTTTTTATTTTTAAAAATATATGTATTTTTATTGATTTCAGATAGGGAGGGAGAAGGAGAGATAGAAACAACAATGATGAGACAGAATCATTGATTGGCTGTCTCCTGCACACCCCCTACTAGGGATTGAGCCCCAAACCCAGGCAGCTGCCCTTGACTAGAATCAAACTCGGGACCCTTCAATCCTCAGGCTGATGTTTTATCCACTGAGCCAGACCGCTATGGCGATATTAATTCTTTATAAATATGAAGCCTAATGCCTCTCCCCTTAAAGAGTGCATTGGGTTTAGTGATTTGTTTCTAATGAGTAGCATATAGTGAAAGTGACCTTTGCTATGACTTCCAAGAAGAGGTCTCTTTCTTGGTTCACTCACTGGGAAAACCCAGCTACTTTGTTAGGAGGACACGCAAGCAGCTCCGTGGAGAGAAGGAACCATGAGGTGGAAAACAGGTCTCTGGGCAAAAGCCCGTAGGAATCCAGGCCACCTGACAACACCTGTGAGAGTGACTTTGGGAGCAATTTTTCTAGCCATAGTCAAGCCTTTAAATGACTGCAGTCCTGTGCAACACCTTCATAGGTATTTTATGAGTGATCCTAAACCAGAACCATCCAGCTCAGTGGTTCTCAACCTTTTTTAATGCTGTGACCTTTTAATAGGGTTCCTCATGTTGTGTTTTCTGATGGTCTTAGGCGACCTTGCTAGCAGTTTTCAACCTGTGGGTCGTGACCCACAAGTTGAGAACCACTGCTGTAGAGCCTAAGAGCATCTGAAAACACAGATATTTACATTATGATTCATAACAGTAGCAAAATTACAGTTATGAAGTAGCAACGATAATAATTTTATGATTGGGGGTCACCACAACATGAGGAACTGTATTAAAAGGTCACAGCATTAAAAAAGGTTGAGAACCACTGATCCAGCTAACAAAAAAATAAATAATAAATGGTGATTATTTTAGGTCATCACATGTTCTAGTAATTTGTTATATAACAAGCAATCCCTAAAATAGAGCTGAGAACAGATTTTATTTGAAATGAATATGTAGAGGGATATAAGGAATATGATCAGAAATAGTTGATCTAGCACCCTTTTTTCTAATTTTTTACATGTTAAAATTAATAGCTATTATGTTGGGAACATAGCAACATTTTTCATTGCATATTTGGGTTGTAAAATTAGAAAATTGCCTTGGAATCTGGATAATTAGTAAAAGAGCTCAGACTTACATCACGATCATTATGATTCTTAACAA
Organism: Lasiurus borealis; assembly: GCA_004026805.1. NCBI lineage: Eukaryota > Metazoa > Chordata > Mammalia > Chiroptera > Vespertilionidae > Lasiurus > Lasiurus borealis. The sequence goes on from PVJN01059773.1 coordinate 10,563, forward strand.
ATAATCTTAGCAAATAATATTAAAAGAAAACTATTTTCAAATAACACTATTGTATTCAATGACATAGGAGCATCATGTCACAGCTCTTAGGGACTCAGAGAATATAGCACTCTCTATGCCACACTATTCGGCTTGCAATACTTTTCTTCTTTCTTCCCTTTATTTTTATAAAATAACCTCTCCAATCCAAACAACCTATTCATTGTGTATTATATTTTCACCAAGAAGAAATACTAGTATGTTTTGGTAGTGCATATGAACTTGTCTTCAATGGCTGTTGTATTAATATTACAATTGGTTTGCAAAGTATATATTCAAGTACATGTGCCACCATTTTAAAAATAGAACTTAAAATAGATACAGTATTCTATTTTATATTATACTAGATAACAACAAAATAATTTCTTAATATGTGGAAATATTTTTATAATTAGCACAATAATTTTGTAAAGAGTGAACATAGCCATAAAATAAGAGACTCTTTAGTCAACATGCTATTTTAAGTGTTTATTTATAGAAATAGATATTAATTTTGTTTCTGTATTTCAAATACTTTTTGCCATAATAATAAAATAAAACTAAGTTTTTAGAAAGAATGCAAGTAAAACTATTTTATATCCTTTTACAAAGCTCTTTAAATAGGACCATAATATTTTTCATTCTTATTTTAGATAATTGCATTTATTTACTCCCCTTTTACAGAAGTGTGAGTGTTACCAGTAAAATTCACAAGAGACAGTAAAATTCATAATTCGCCTTATGGAGCAAGACAGCTTGTCATTTTCCACTCTCCATATCTACACTGATTTGGTTTTATCTGGCATGGTTCTACTTACCCATAAACTGAGGCTTGCACTTTCTTTTTTAAACCTGTGAGGAAATTCTAGATATGTATGCATGGCAAATAGAAAAGCTGCAAATTGTATACAGCAAGAAAATATTCAACTATGGCACAACTCCATCCTGTGTGCTGTAGGGGGACTGTATACATGCTTGCTTTATTATTTTTATTTTGCATATCTTCCGTCTGTCCTTAAATTAGATGCAGGATCTTAATAATTTCACTTGAAACTCAAAGCCCAGATTTTGCTGTGTGAGGAAGTTTCTGAATAAGACATCAAGTTTCCAGCCATCAGAGGATAATTTATTGATACTTGTCAAAAGGAAGTATCAGTCTAACAGAAATCAAGACAAAA
>PVJN01059774.1:0-7500 GCA_004026805.1 Lasiurus borealis
CCCTCCCCTCCCTCTCTCTCTCTCTCCCCCTCCCCCCGCCAGCCCCCCCATTAACCCCGCGCCGCTGTGGCACCTGCAGACCAGCCGCTGATCAAAGGCGGGAACAGCCTCAGATCCCGTTTCCATAAAAAAAAAAAAAAATTCAAATTAAAAAAAAAACCACAGCCGCACACGCGTGTGTTTGCGGGGAAGTGAGGGGCGGACAGAACAGGCCGGGGGATTAGGGGCCGATCCGTGACGTGTCTGTTCCCGGGTCCTCGGTGTCACACGCACAAGCACATACACAGAGAGACACAGAGACACACACAGACACACACACGGACACACAGAGACACACACAGACACACACAGACACATAAACACAGAGACACACACAGACATATAAACACACACAGAAACACACACACACAGACACACACAGACACACACAGACACACACAGACACATAGACACACACATATAAACACATGCACAGACACATAAACACAGAGATACACACAGACACACACACACACATAAACACAGACACACAGAGACACACACACAGACACACACAGACACACACAGACACATAAACACAGAGACACACACAGATACACACACAGACACATAAACACAGAGACACACACAGACACACACAGAAACACACACGGACACATAAACACAGAGACACACACAGATACACACACAGACACATAAACACAGAGACACACACAGACACACACAGAAACACACACAGACACACACACAGAAACACACACGGACACATAAACACATAGACACACACAGACACATAAACACATAGACACACACATATAAACACATGCACAAACACATAAACACATAGACACACAGAGACACACACAGAAACACACACATATAAACACACATAAACACACACTCACACACAGAGACACACACATATAAACCCACACAGACACATAAACACATAGACACACACAAACACACAGAGACACACACAGACACACACAGACACACACATATAAACACATATAGACACACAGAGAGACACACAGACACACGCATACACACACATATACACACACATACACACAAGCAAGAGAAGCTGTTTTTTGATTTTTTTTTAAAATATATATTTTACTGATTTTTCACAGAGAGGAAGGGAGAGGGAGAGAGAGCCAGAAACATGGATGAGAGAGAGACACCCATCAGCCGCCTCCTGCACGCCCCCTCCCACTGGGGATGTGCCCGCCACCCAGGTCCCTGCCCTGGACCAGGGGGAATCGAACCCGGGACCCTTCCGTCCACACAGGCCGACTCAGCTCTACCCACTGAGCCACACCAGTCTCAGCTCTCTAATTATCTTAATGGCTTCTTGGTGATGCAGGCAGGCAGCTCTCTCTCTCTCTCTCTCTCTCTCTCTCTCTCTCTCTCTCTCTCTCGCCCCCGAAGCCGACTCCTGTGACAGCTCCTTTTTTTTCTCTTTTTTTTTAAATATGCAAATTCCTCACAAATTCCCATGTAGCTCTTCTCCTCGATCACAGCGGTGACAGGAAGACATCAGACCCGGCCTCTGCCAAATCCCCTCAGAAGCTGAGGAGGGCGCTGGCCTGGGTGGCTCAGTGGGTAGAGCGCCGGCCTGTGTGGACGGAAGAAGGGTCCCGGGTTCGATTCCTTCAGGTCCAGGGCAGGGGCCTGGGTGGCGGGCACATCCCCAGTGGGAGGGGGCGTGCAGGAGGCGGCTGGTCCCTGATTCTCTCTCTTCCTGAATGTTTCTCTCTCTCAATCTCTCTCTCTCTCTCTCTCTCTCTCTCTCTCTCTCTCTCTCTCTCAATCTCTCTCTCTCCCCCTTCCCCTCTGACATCAATGAAACGGCATTTTTCAATTTAAAAAATAAGATTGTATGCTACGCCTTAATCCATTAAGAAAAAATTGAAAAAATATATGGGGGAAAAGAAAGAAAGAAAGAAAGGAAGGAAGGAAGGAAGGAAGGAAAAAGGAAGGAAGGAAGGAAGAAAGAAAGAAGAAAGGAAGGAAGGAAGAAAGAAAGAAGAAAGGAAGGAAGGAAGGAAGAAGAAAGGAAGAAAGGAAGGAAGGAAGGAAGGAAGAAAGAAAGAAAGAAAGAAAGAAAGAAAGAAAGAAAGGAAAGAAGGAAGGAAGGAAAAAGGAAGGAAGGAAGGAAGAAAGAAAGAAGAAAGGAAGGAAGGAAGAAAGAAAGAAGAAAGGAAGGAAGGAAGGAAGAAGAAAGGAAGAAAGGAAGGAAGGAAGGAAGGAAGAAAGAAAGAAAGAAAGAAAGAAAGAAAGAAAGAAAGAAAGAAAGAAAGGAAGAAAGAAAGAAAGAAAGAAAGAAGAAAGGAAGGAAGGAAGGAAGGAAGGAAGAAGAAAGGAAGGAAGGAAGGAAGGAAGGAAGGAAGGAAGGAAGGAAGGAAGAAAGAAAGAAAGAAAGAAAGGAAGAAAGAAAGAAAAAAGGAAGGAAGGAAGGAAGAAAGAAAGAAAGAAGAAAGGAAGGAAGGAAGAAAGGAAGAAAGAAAGAAAGAAAGAAAGGAAGAAAGAAAGAAAAAAGGAAGGAAGGAAGGAAGGGAGAAGAAAGGAAGGAAGGAAGGAAGGAAGGAAGGAAGGAAGGAAGAAAGAAAGAAAAAAGGAAGGAAGGAAGGAAGGAAGAAGGAAAGAAAGAAGGAAAGAAAGAAAGAAAGAAAGAATATTGAAGGTAAATTGCCAATTGGAAAACATTTTTTGGCCCTGGCTGGTGTGGCTCAGTGGGTAGAGCGTCAGCCTGTGTGGACGGAAGGGTCCTGGGTTCGATTCCTTCCGGTCCAGGGCAGGGGCCTGGGTGGCGGGCACATCCCCAGTGGGGGGCGTGCAGGAGGCGGCTGATGGGTGTCTCTCTCTCATCATCGATGTTTCTGACTCTCTCTCCCTCTCCCTTCCTCTCTGTGAAAAATCAATAAAAATATATTTTTAAAAAATCAATAAAATATATATTTTAAAAATTAAAATAAAATAATAAGAATCATCTTTAGAAAAGGAGAAATATATATATATATATATATCCCACTGGACCTAGGTTCAGTGTGTGGCTCAGTGGGTAGAGCGTCGGCCTGTGGACGTAAGAGTCCCGGGTTCGATTCCTGGTCCAGGGCAGGGACCTGGGTGGCGGGCACATCCCCAGTCAGTGGGGGGCGTGCAGGAGGCAGCCGGTCCATGATTCTCTCTCTCTCTCTCTCTCCTTCCTCTCTTAGTGAAAGACAAAAAAAAAATCAATAAAATATATTTAAAAATAATAAGAATCGCCGAGACCGGTGTGGCTCAGTGGGTAGAGCGTCTGCCTGCGGACGAAAGAAGGAAAGAAGGGTCCCGGGTTCAATTCCTTCTGGTCCAGGGCAGGGACCTGGGTGGCGGGCACCTCCCCAGTGGGAGGGGGTGTGCAGGAGGCGGCTGATGGATGTCTCTCTCTCTCTCTCTCATCCTGGATGTTTCTGGCTCTCTCTCCTGGATCATGTGTGGATGGAGGAGGGTCTATGAGACTCACTGAGGCAGGTGTGGATGGAGAAGGTCCATAAATCTCATCTGAGCTAGTTTCTATGCAGCAAATGCCGTGATTTATGAATTACACCTGGGATAGATGTTTGGAGGAGAATCCATGATGCTTACCTGCACCAGGTGAGGGTGGAGGAGGGTCTAGGAGACTCACTGAGGCAGGTGTGGATGGAGAAGGTCCATAAATCTCACCTGAGCTGGTTTTCGATCGAGCAAATGTCCATGATCGATGAATTCCACCGGAGTTAGATCTTCTGGAGGAGAATCCATGATGTTTATCTGCACCAGGTGAGGATGGAGAAGGGTCTAGAGACTCACTGAGGCAGGTGTGGATGGAGAAGGTCCATAAATCTCACCTGAGCTGGTTTTCGATGCAGCAATGTCCATGATCTATGAATTAAACTTGACTTAGATGTTCTGGAGAAGATTCCATGAGGTCACCTGGACCAGGTGTGGATGGAGGAGGGTGTATGAGACTCACTGAGGCAGGTGTGGATGGAGAAGGTCCATAAATCTCACCTGAGCTAGTTTTCGATGCAGCAAATGCCGTGATTTATGAATTAAACTCGGGTTAGATGTTCTGGAGGACAATCGATGAGGTCACCTGGACCAGGTGAGGGTGGAGGAGGGTCTATGAGACTCACTGAGGCAGGTGATGATGGGGAAGGTCCATAAATCTCACCTGAGCTAGTTTCAAAGAAGCAAATGTCCATGATTTATGAGTTCCACCTGGGATAGATGTTCTGGAGGAGAATCTATGAGGTCACCTAGACCAAATGTGGATGGACGAGGGTCTATGAGACTCACTGAGGCAGGTGAGGATGGAGAAGGTCCATAAATCTCACCTGAGCTAGTTTTCAATGGAGCAAATGTCCGTGATCTATGAATTCCACCTGGAATAGATGTTCTGGAGAAGAATCTATGAGGTCACCTGGACCAGGTGTGGATGGAGGAGGGTCTAGGAGACTCACTGAGGCAGGTGTGGATGGAGAAGGTCCATAAATCTCACCTGAGCTAGTTTCAAAGAAGCAAATGTCCATGATTTATGAGTTCCACCTGGAATAGATGTTCTGGAGAAGATTCCATGATGTTTATCTGCACCAGGTGAGGATGGAGGAGGGTCTAGGAGACTCACTGAGGCAGGTGTGGATGGAGAAGGTCCATAAATCTCACCTGAGCTAGTTTTCGATGGGGCAAATGTCCATGATCTGTGAATTAAACTTGACTTAGATGTTCTGGAGAATATTCCATGAGGTCACCTGGACCAGGTGTGGATGGAGGAGGGTCTATGAGACTCACTGAGGCAGGTGTGGATGGAGAAGGCCCATAAATCTCACCTGAGCTAGTTTTCGATGGGGCAAATGTCCATGATCTATGAATTCCACCTGGAATAGATGTTTGGAGGAGAATCCATGATGTTTAACTGGACCAGGTGAGGATGGAAAAGGGTTTAGAGACTCACTGAGGCAGGTGTGGATGGAGAAGGTCCATAAATCTCACCTGAGCTAGTTTCTAAGGAGCAAATGTCCATGATTTATGAATTCCAACTGGAATAGATGTTTGGAGGAGAATCCAGGAGACTTACCTGGACCAGGTGAGGATTGAGGAGGGTCTAGGAGACTCACTGAGGCAGGTGTGGATGGAGAAGGCCCATAAATCTCACCAGAGCTAGTTTCTATGAAGCAAATGTCCATGATTTATGATTTACACCTGGGATAGATGTTCTGGAGGAGAATCTATGAGGTCACCTAGACCAAATGTGGATGGACGAAGGTCTATGAGACTCACTGAGGCAGGTGTGGATGGATGAGGCCCATAAATCTCACCTGAGCTAGTTTTCGATGGAGCAAATGCCGTGATTTATGAATTAAACTTGACTTAGATGTTCTGGAGGAGAATCCATGATGTTTACCTGCACCAGGTGAGGGTGGAGAAGGGTCTAGGAGACTCACTGAGGCAGGTGTGGATGGAGAAGGTCCATAAATCTCACCTGAGCTAGTTTTCAATGGAGCAAATGCCTTGATTTATGAATTACACTTGACTTAGATGTTCTGGAGAAGATTCCATGAGGTTTAACTGCACCATGTGTGGATGGAGGGGGGTCTATGATGTTCACTGAGGCAGGTGCGGATGGAGAAGGTCCATAAATCTCACCTGAGCTAGTTTTCGATGGAGCAAATGCCATGATTTATGAATTCCACCTGACTTAGATGTTCTGGAGGAGAATCCATGAGGTCACCTGGACCAGGTGTGGATGGAGGAGGGTCTACAGACTCACTGAGGCAGGTGTGGATGGAGAAGGTCCATAAATCTCACCTGAGCTAGTTTTCGATGCAGCAAATGTCCGTGATTTATGAATTAAACTTGAGTTAGATGTTTGGAGGAGAATCCATGATGTTTAACTGGACCTGGTGAGGGTGGAGGAAGGTCTAGGAGACTCACTGAGGCAGGTGTGGATGGATGAGATCCATAATTCTCACCTGAGCTAGTTTTCAATGGAGCAAATGCCATGATCTACGAATTACACTTGACTTAGATGTTCTGGAGAAGATTCCATGAGGTCACCTGGACCAGGTGTGGATGGAGGAGGGTCTAGAGACTCACTGAAGCAGGTGTGGATGGGGAAGGCCCATAAATCTCACCTGAGCTAGTTTTCGATGGAACAAATGCCATGATTTATGAGTTCCACCTGGGTTAGATGTTCTGGAGAAGATTCCTTGATGTTTTCCTGGACCAGGTGTGGATGGAGAAGGGTCTAGAGACTCACTGAGGCAGGTGTGGATGGAGAAGGTCCATAAATCTCACCTGAGCTAGTTTTCGATGGAGCAAATGCCGTGATTTATGAATTTCACCTGGAATAGATGTTTGGAGGAGAATCCATGATGTTTTCCTGCACCAGGTGAGGGTGGAGAAGGGTCTAGAGACTCATTTGAACCAGGTGTGGATGGAGAAGGTCCATAAATCTCACCTGAGCTAGTTTCTATGGAGAAAATGCCCGTGATCTATGAATTCCACCTGGGATAGATGTTCTGGAGAAGATTCCATGATGTTTAACTGGACCAGGTGTGGATGGAGAAGGGTCTAGAAACTCACCTGAACCAGGTGTGGATGGAGAAGGTCCATAAATCTCACCTGAGCTAGTTTCTATGCAGCAAATGCCCGTGATTTATGAATTACACTTGACTTAGATCTTCTGGAGAAGATTCCATGATGTTTACCTGGACCAGGTGTGGATGGAGAAGGGTCTAGAGACTCACCTGAACCAGGTGAGGATGGAGAAGGTCCATAAATCTCACCTGAGCTAGTTTTCGATGGAGCAAATGCCGTGATTTATGAATTACACTTGATTTAGATGTTTGCAGGAGATTCCATGATGTTTGTCTGGACCAGGTGAGGGTGGAGAAGGGTCTAGAGACTCACTGAACCAGGTGTGGATGGAGAAGGTCCATAAATCTCACCTGAGCTAGTTTTTGATGCAGCAAATGCCGTGATTTATGAATTACACTTGACTTAGATCTTCTGGGGGAGAATCCATGAGACTCACGTGGACCAGGTGAGGGTGGAGGAGGGTCTATGAGACTCACCTGAACCAGGTGAGGATGGAGAAGGCCCATAAATCTCACCTGAGCTAGTTTCTATAGAGCAAATGCCTGTGATTTATGAATTACACTCGGATTAGATGTTCTGGAGGACAATCCATGATGTTTATCTGGACCAGGTGAGGGTGGAGGAGGGTCTAGGAGACTCACTGAGGCAGGTGTGGATGGAGAAGGCCCATAAATCTCACCTGAGCTAGTTTCTATGGAACAAATGTCCATGATCGATGAATTAAACTTGACTTAGATGTTCTGGAGGAGATTCCATGATGTTTTTCTGGACCAGGTGAGGGTGGAGGAGGGTCTAGAGACTCACTGAGGCAGGTGTGGATGGAGGAGGGTCTAGGAGACTCACTGAGGCAGGTGAGGATGGAGAAGGTCCATA
>PVJN01059775.1:0-11759 GCA_004026805.1 Lasiurus borealis
GTCTCCAGAAAGACCGCATGGATCGACGTCTGGAGTCTCTGACGTGTGCGTCGTTGTCAGTGCGTGTCTGTCTCCAGGTGGCCGGGGGCTCTGGGGAGCGGGAGGAGCGTGCTGATTCCCTCCGCGCCCACTCACAGCGATCAGCAGTGGCAGAAATAGACTTCCACCGGTTTGATCGGTTCCGCGAGTGGCTTTTTCTTGGAGACTTAAACATAGAGGCAGTGCGGAGACTCCCCCGGCGAGGCGGCAGCTGCTCCATGCAGTGCGAGACCCCGAGACACGGCCCACTTTCCGCAAAGGCCCCGGCACGCTCAGCCTGCCCTGCGAGCAGGATGGCACAGCAGCAAGACCCCCATCATGCACACTTTCTATCGGCACAACTCGGGGCCGGGATAGTGCTACGAAACCACCGTTTTCACAGGAGAAGGTGTCAGCACACAAACGCTGGGCTGCGGCCCAGGCCTCCGCTGGCGAGCGGACGGAGCCGTAAACCTGAGAGTCAACGGGCACTGAACCGCCGAGGAGATCCGAGGCCGTGAACGGCCCTGGGGCTCAGCCAGGCGAACCCCAGGGAAGCAGGCCGGGGTGAGTGAGCATCGCTCTGACCGGGGCTGGCTGGCTGGGACCCACCGCCACCCTGCACGGTCGTGAATCAGCAGCCACCACCCGAGTCCTCCTCACAATCTCACAGTCTGACCTCCAGCCGTGGCACCCTCGTTGGGCAGGGCCATGAGGAGGCCAGGGGTGATGGCTTTGAGCCCATGGCGGTCTCACCCACGGGGACGAGTTGGCTCAGCTCCAACGGCAGGGTTGCTCCTGAGCACTTGCTGCCTTGAAAAGTACGTTTTGCAGGAAAACAAAGACAAACAACTGGCCAAATAGGGCACCAACGGTGACCACCTTCAGCACATCTGGGTGCTCCTGAGGGTGCTCCCCCAATCGCAGGGGTTCCTTGCCTCTGAGGGAAGGAAGCCTGTGCATGCCATCCCCAGAGCTGTGAATCCCAAGCTGCCTTAGAAAACCTTTAGAAACGTGGACGTCGGGGTGCCACAAGGCATGCCAGGGGTCACAGGAAGGACGGCTTCGTCGTGGGTTTGTATTTATGATGTGGGCGGGCTCACGCCAAGGCTGGAATACGCTTGTGATGAGAGGGGTAGCAGATTTGGGGGTGCTTGAAGAGCCATGTGGAGGCCTAAACCGGTTTGGCCCAGTGGATAGAGCGTTGGCCTGAGGACTGAAAAAAAAAAAAAGTCGGGGATCCTCTTATACGCCAGGGGGTCCTCTTATAGGGCAGGTCTATCCCAAACTCTATATTTTAACTGGAAACGTCGGGGGCCGTCTTATACGCCCCATCGTCTTAGACGCCGGAAAAGACGGTACTTCCCCAAGCAAAACGCACCTGTGCGATCTTCCCCATATTTCAAACGTGGGGGGAGCGCCCGGTCTCCAGGGAGCTGCGGATCTCCAGGAACCCACCTCTTATCTCTCCGAGCAGGGCCTGCTGGGGAGCCTCTGGGACAGCCCTCTGTTTATGGACGGAGCTGAGCACAAAGGTGGCCGGGCTTTTTTTTCTTCCTGAAAACATCCTGTTCCTCCCTCTGAACCCTCACACAGCAGCATCCAGAGCCCGGGCCCCCTGGCTCCGAGCCCCCGAAGGAAGGAGCTGGGCCTGGAACACAGTGAAGGGGCCGCCCCCCGGCCTTCAGTCCCTGGTCATGGCCCGTCCCCCCTCATCCTCCCACCCCCACCACCTCCGCCAGTGCCCCCCCAGGCCGTGATTCTCAGGGAACAGAGAGCTTCCTTGCCAAGAACGCAGCAGCAGAAAGGGGCCTGGGAGAAAGGGAAGGAAGGAAGCGGGTAATTGCGGGAGAAAGAACGCCCCCTCCCGCCTCCTCCCCCCCTGCCCCCCTCCAGAAACCACCCTTCAAGTTTGGCATCTGGGCCCTCCGCCTCCCTCCCTCCCTCCCCTCCGGGGGCTGGAAGCCGCCCAGGGCCCCATTGGTATTCAAATGAGCCCGGATCCCGGGCTCCGCTCCACCCCTCCACCCTGGTGGCCTGTCAGCCAGGCCTCAGAAAAGGCGAGGCTCTCAGAAGGGGAGACTCCGCAGTTTCCCAGCCCCCGAATAGCTGTCAGCCCCGGGTGGAGGGCCAGAGGGCCGGGGTGGGTTGGGGGGTTTGGATGTAGGGGGGAGCAGGATGCCAGGAGGTGGGGCCTGCTCGTCCTCCTCCGTCTTTATTTTCATTAAAACAAAAATAGGGGCAGACAAAGCCTCTCCAGCAGCTGAGATGAAAGGGAGAGAGTAAGGGGCTGTGGGAAGTCAGCGCCCCTTTCAGAGGCTGCCCGTTTCCATGGGAACGGGAGCTGCTGTGTGTGGCTGGAGCCCTCTCCCGCTCCCCTCCTCGGCCCCCTGCCCCTGGCAAGCGCCCCTGTCCCTGGCACCCACCGCTCTGTGCGGCCAACTTTTCTGTCTCCTCCATCCTCCCCCCCAGGACCCCCCTCCCACAACACCCCCTGCCTCGGGGGTGAAAGGGCTGCAGCACCAGAGGCAGGAGGGCGCCAGGCCCCAGGGAGGGAGCCGGCCCAAGGCCCAGGGACCACACCGGCTGGCTCTTTGCTTCTGGCCTCATTTTTTTATTTTTTATTTCTTCCGCATGTAGGTCGTGACTACAGCTTCTCACGCCCTTTGTGGGCAGCGCACACATCACGCACCGATGTGTGAGGCCACCACCGGCTCTCGGCCCGAGCGGCGAGGGGGCGGCGGATGGACCAGAACCGGGGCGGGAGGGAGTGCTCCATGGGAAAGGCTCAGGCTGACCCCTGACCTCAGCCAGCGACTCTCTAAATGTCCCTGTGTCCCTGGTGTGTGAATGCACGTGTGTGTGCGCGTGGGAGAGAGAGGGAGAGGGGAAAGAAAGATGGGGGAGAGCAGAAACCGGGGTGGCTCAGTGGACAGAGCGTCAGCCTGCAGACTGAAAGGTCCCAGGTTCGATTCCGGTCAAGGGCATGGACCTTGGTGGCGGGCACATCCCCAGCAGGAGGTATGCGGGAGGCAGCTGATGGATGTGTGTCTCTCTCTCATCGATATTTCTGACTCGATCCCTCTCTCTTCCTCTCTGTAAAAAGTCAATAAAATATTTAAAAATAAAAAAGAGGGACGGGGAGAGGAAGAGAAGGGGGTGGAGGAGGAGGAAGAGGACGTGGAGGTCACCACTGCCCACGTTGGCCGAGGCAGGCGGTGCCGTGCTGGCTCGCAGCCTGCGAGCAGAGTAACCTCGGTGCGTCTTCCCTCTCTCTCTCTGGCTGGGGTTCCTTTAATGCGGCGTCTTTCTTCTGACTCATTTTGACTTTTAGATTTAAAAAAGGAAATATTTATGAGTCTATTACTCAGGAGCTGCCAGGCAAAACCTTTTAGCACATAAATCCTCATCATTTAACCAAGTGCCAGGGCTTTTTTTATTATTAAAGGAAAGCAATATTTCTTAACATTGTTCATAAATCACGCCTGAAATATTTAGTGCTACAAGTTCCTCCGCTCTCCGAGGCTGTGTTCCCCGTGGCTTGACAGAGTCCACCCCCCTCCCGGGCCCTCCCGGACCCTCCCAGGCAGGCCTTGGTGGGTTTGTAACTTTTATTCATTCGGCGGAGCTGGGACGCACTTGCCATCGCAAGATGAAATGTCAAATTTTCGCCATTCGGATTAAAACGTGTAAAAAAACAAGACAAACAAAAAAAAGATGGACCTGTCTGTCTCTGGGTACAACCCGATTGCCTTCGTGGCGTTTGAAGCTGCCGTGGGGTGTGTGGCAGGAGGGAGGAGGTGTTTCAGGCCTTCATGTGAAAAGTGTGATTTGTCTGCCGAGACCGGTGTGGCTCAGTGAATAGAGCATCAGCCTGTGGACTGGAAGGTCCCAGGTTCAATTCCAGTCAAGGGCATGGACCTTGGTGGTGGGCACATCCCCAGTGGAGGGTGTGTAGGAGGCGGCTGATCGATGTCTCTCTTTCATCGATGTTTCTAGCTCTCTATCCCTCTCCCTTCCTCTCTGTAAAAAATCAATAATTTTTTTTTTTTAAAGTGTGATTTGGCCGAGACCAGTTTGGCTCAGTGGATAGAGCGTCGGCCTGCAGACTGGAAGGTCCCAGGTTCGATTCTGGTCAAGGGCATGTATCCTGGTTGTGGGCACATCCCCAGTGGAGGGCGTGCAGGAGGTGGCTGATCGATGTCTCTCTCTCATCCATGTTTCTAGCTCTCTATCCCTTTCTCTTCCTCTCTGTGAAAAATCAATAAAATATATATATTTTTTTAAAGTGTGATTTTTCTGTCAAAGCCAGGAGGGACCCGTGCTTCTGTGAAAAGACAAGGACCAGGCAGAGGGGCCGGAAATGAGGAGCTGTGTGCCCTCCTGGCAGAGGCAGCTGGACGGGACCTAGGGGAGCTGCAGGGAGGCGGGTGGGTGGGACTCTGGAGCCACGCGTGCGAGACGGAAGGTGTTGGGGATCTGGCAGGGGGTCCCTGGGGGCGGGCAGAGGAGAAGGAAGCTGTGAGCGGCAGAGGGAGGACAGGTCGCTGGGACCCACACTGCCCACGGGAAGATGTCGGCCTCACCTACGACACCGTGAGGCCGCCGGGAGGCACGCCGCGCAGTGTGTGTCTGCCGAGCTGCCTCCCAGCAATTTGGGGTGAGTCACCCAACGTTTCTATTCTTGTCGCCGTGACGCCAGCAGCGACCGACGAGCGCAGCTAATAGCAAGGGTGGGCGTCTGGACAGGCCTGGCTGACACGCGGCAGCCTGCTCCTCCCGGGTGCCTCCCGTGAGAGGGATGTTCATTCTCCCTCACGTGGCTGTGGGGTGGCGGTCCCTGGCCTGGAAGGGCAGCCCCGCCCTCCAGCGTGGATCTCGGTCCTACCCCCCAGCGTGGGTTGTGCTTCACGAGGGCCCTCACCGTCCCCGGAAGCAGGATAGAGGAGGAAGAGAAAGGAAAATCCCGCCCATTTCTTCAAGGTCATGGTCATCGGGAAGCTTTGCATACCACTCCACAGTCTGCGGGTCAGCACTTAGCCAAACGTCCAAAACTATCTGCACAGGCGTCTCGCCAAAGTGGTCAGGGGACAGCGCACCTGGTTAAAAATCCCATTACGCCTTCGAGAGAGAAAGGATGTGTTAAGAGCTAGACCTGGCAATCTCTACTACAGCGGTACCTCCAGATACGAGCGCCCTAACATACGAGATTTTTGAGATACGAGCTGTCGAGCGAGCGATTTTTGCTTTGAAATACGAGCAACATTTGAGATAGGAGTCATCGCGCAGATCGGCCGGCTGCACACGACCCACCAGTCTACCATGACTCGAGCGTCTCCTAGTTTCCCACGCCAGGGGAGTGGTTAGGGGGTGATCAAGCCTGCAGGGGAGGGCAGATAGGGGTGACCAGGCCAGCAGAGGAGAGAAGTTGGGGGCAACTGGGCCTGCAGGGAAGGGCAGTTAGGCATCAATCAGACTGGCAGGGGAGTGATTAGTGAGTGATCAATCTGGCAGGCGGAAGCAGTTAGGGGCAATCAGGAAGGCGAGCAGTTGGGACCTAGCATCCTGGATTGTAAGAGGGATGTCCCAGATTGGAGAGGGTGCAGGCTGGGCTGAAGGACACACACACACACACACACACACACACACATCCCTGCACAAATTTTATGCACCGGGCCTCTAACTAGCCTATAAAGAACCTGGAGACTCACATCCAACCATCCTCTCCTAGAACAGACGGGGTTTCCTTTCAGTGAGGAGAATGAGACTCCTGCTAGTGAAGAATGCTATAAGACACGAAAAAGGACAGATGGCTATTTTCACCGTCTGTGATATGGTGAGAAGGACAGACAGAGGGAGGGAGGGAGTCAGAGTGAAAGATGGAGGAGCTTCAAGAACCATGGTGGCCGAGACCGGTGTGGCTCAGTGGATAGAGCGTCAGCTTGTGGACTGAAAGGTCCCAGGTTCGATTCCGGTCGGGGACATGTACCTTGCTGGCGGGCACATCTCCACTGTGGGGCGTGCAGGAGGCGGCTGATCGATGTCTCTCTCTCATCGATGTTTCTGACTTTCTATGTCTCTCCCTTCCTCTCTGTAAAAAATCAATAAAATATATTTTAAAAAAAAAAGAACCATGGTGCATGAAGAGCGGGGAGGCTCCTGCTGCCGCCCGCTGCCCTCACTTCCCCTGTGGGGCTCCGGGAAGAGGTTTCTCACAGACGGCCCTGCATCTGCCCGAGGTGGCGGGCGCCATGTGGCTTCAGCAGGGAGGCGTGGGGTTCGGCTCCCCAGGGTGCGCTGAGCTCCTGGCTGTGCGGAGAGCTGCGTCTGACGTCAGCAGTTACACCCTGTGGCCAGGCCGGGCGTGGCTCCGTGACCCCACCACCTCGGGGGTGCGCCGTGGGGCCAGAGAGGTAGGAAGCGGCTGAGACGCAGGAAGCCAGGCCCAGGCTGGGCGGCCCAAAGCTCTGTCCAGACCAAAAGGAAGACACCCCCGGCGCGCATCTGTGTGTGTTTTCAATTCCCGAAGAAACACAATCAGAATGTCCTCCCGGACTCTCCCAGCAGCGGGGGAGAAGAGGCATTTCTAAGACAAACAAATAGGACGCTCGTTCTCCACAAACACACAGGCCGCCGCCAGCATGGAGAACGCATTTCAAAAGGTGAGCCTGGACCTCGGCCAGACTCTTCTGAGGAACCGGCAGGAGGAATCCCACCCACCGGTTCCCAGGACCTGGGAGCGGAACCATTTCCTTGTTTCGCTGAAAACAAAGACCCGAAAGGAAGCGTCGGGAAAGAACCTGGAAACGAGCTCAGCTGGAAACAGCGCCTCCTGCAGGGACGAAGCCCCGGTGCGCCTCTGACTGTTCCCTCGCCAGAGCTCCCAGAGGTCTCAGCGTCCCCAAATCCCCAGAGTCCTCTCTGCCGCAGAATGGGGACCTCAGGAGTGGGGCGCTCACCCTGTCCCCGCTTCCTTCTGTCCTCAGCGCCTCTCCATTCTCTGTTTCTCTACAAACAGCTCCAGTCTCACACTTCCAGGAAACAAAGACCAGCTTCCCGAGAGCCCACTCTGTTCACGAGAAACCACTGACCCCCCTCCTTCCTCTCCCAGCCACGTTTTCCGAGCAATGGATGGGCTTCTCCGGGCCCTCGCTAGCCACACTACCGCCCAGGCCCCTACCCGAGTTGAGCCATCCACCGGGCTGCTCCCTGGTGGCAGTGCCCGCATCAATCTCATCTACATTCCCCTGGATGACCTCCCAGCGAACGGCCCTTCAAAGACGTAGCCCTCTTTAGAGTATGGAACGCACTTGCCTCTTCCCCGACATCCTCAGTCTTTTTAAAAAATATATATTTTATTGATTTTTTACAGAGAGGAAGGGAGAGGGAGAGAGAGCTAGAAACATCAATGAGAGAGAGACATCCATCTGCTGCCTCCTGCACACCCCTTACTGGGGATGTGCCTGCAACCAAGCTACATGCCCTTGACCGGGATTGAACCTGTGACCTTTCGGTCCACAGGCCGACGCTCTGTCCACTGAGCCACACCGGTTTCGGCCACCCTCCGTCTTTGACCACAATGGTGCACAGTATATTCTCTGCACTCTCTTCCCGTCTCCCTGCTGCCCCCCCTCCCTCCCTCATAGGATATGGGAGGACCCTCTTGGATGCCTTTCTCATGCCTCTCAGGGCCCTGTCTCCTCTGTGACTCTCGGGCACATGTGCAAGCGTCTCGCTGGGTCCTGGGGTCGGGGAGGTCCTGGCGGGCACTGGGGAGCCAGGCGGTGAGCGTGTCCTCAGTGCTTTCTGCTCTCCCAGGCAGCACCACCTTGACGCTCCACTCAGGGTGCCCTCTGTCTGCGTTGGTCCTCCTTCCGTCTCCCTCTGGCCACGGTCCCGATGAGAGTGTCAAATTCCACCGCGTTTTTAATTTAATCTGCAACAAATCAAACGGCTGCGTATCCTTTCATATTTTATGGAACATTGAGGTTTTCTCAAATCTCGTTTATATATAGGTGGCTGAGTTTTTGTTTCGTTTGCCTCTTTTGGAGGGCTGGATTTTATCCTACACTATGGATACCGATTTCTGTCAGTTCTGTGCCTCCGCAACTAATCTTCTTCCAGCCTTTTCCGTTTTTAAAAGCCATCTCTTACTGTAGAAAATTCTTGGCTTTAATAGCCGTCAATTTCCTCCATCTTTGAAGGTTTGCTTTTGTGTATTATATTTAAGAAATCGTTTTTTTTATAAGATCAGAAATATCTTTCTATTGTTGTCTTCTAAAAGTTTTACCCTTCTGTTGTAGGGTTTTAGTTCACCACCCTTCATCGGTTTCCGTGGAAAGTGGGAGGTACAAACAGAATCTGGGTTTCTCAAATAAAATAAGCAAATCAGTCCACAATTCGTGAATGCTGTCCTTTGCCCCATGGGTCTATGACGCTGCTTCTGAGTCTATGCGCTGGGTGTGTCTAATTCCAGACTCTCCACTCCACGCCATCCCACTATTGGTCTGTCCCTTCTCTCAGCATCACTCCGTTGCTATGACCACTGCCCATAGTGGAGTCTTTCCCTGCGGAGTGTACCCTCAGCAGGCCTTTGAGGGAGTCTCATGTAACCCTGAGGAGGGCATTTAACTCCAGCTGTCTTGGGTTTAACATCACCAGATGTTCCAGAAGTGTTACCAGCCTAGCTTCACGTTTTAATAATGTACAGTGGTACCTCGAGATACGAGTTTAATTTGTTCCGTAACTATGAGACGCTCGAGTTGTGGTAAACTGGTGGGTCGTGTGCAGCCGGCCAATCTGCTCAATTATTCGTATCTCAAATGTTGCTTGTATTTCAAAGCAAAAATCGCTCACTCAACAGCTCATATCTAAGAAATCTCGTATGTTAGGGCACTCGTATCTCGAGGTACCACTGTATTGGCTTGAGGGCTCCTGGACCATAGGGCTATACATTTCAACCCCAAAGCAGGATGAGGGCCCTCTTGCGGTTGCACAATCTTGGAGGACACCCTTCCTATGCAGAACTCAAAGCAAGAGACATCAGCTCCCACGTGTCCTCCCTCCCTGGGGGGCACGTTTCTCAAACCGAAACCTCCCACTCTCTGTGCTGCTGCTTGAGAATCTCAGTTCTACGCTCGGACTCCTTCACCCCTAGTATCTGCAGCTTAGCATTCTGTGGGCCGTTATGACAGTCTTTATAATACACACAGGGAGGGCAGAAGCAGGGCCACAGTGGTGAATACACAAAACATGGGGTTTATTCTTTAGTGGTTATTCGTTACTAGAGGCCTGATGCACGAAATCCGTGCATTGTGGGGGAGGGCGATCCCTCAGCCCAGCCTGCACCCTCTTGCATTCCAGGATCCCGTGGAGGGGGTGTCTGACTGCCGGTGTAGGCCCAATCCCACAGGGACTCCTACGGGATCAAGCCTAAACTGACAGTCAGACATCCCCCTCACAATCTGGGACCGCTGGCTCCTAACCCCTTGCCTGCCTGCCTGATCACCCCTAACTGCTCGCTTGCCTGCCTCATTGTCCCTAATAGCTTGCCTACCTACCTGCCTGCCTGCCTGATCACATCTAACCACTCACCTGCCTGTTTGATCACCTTAATCGCTTGCCTGTTTGCCTCATTGCCCCTAACAACTCTGCCAGCCTGCCTTATTGCCCCAACCATATCTGCCTGCCTGATCATCCCTAACCACTCACCTTCCTGCTTGATCACCCATAACCACTTGCCTGCCTGCCTGACCACCTCTAACCACCTCTGCCTGCCTGTCTGCTCACCCCTAATTGCCTCGGCCTCGGCCCCTGCCACTGTGGCTTCATCCAGAAGGACATCGGGAATGACGTCCAGAAGGTCGTTTGGCTGCCCAGTCTCATTAGCATATTACACTTGTATTATCATAGGCTGCATTATTTTCCATAGGAACAACTGTGACCTGTTTCTGCCCCACCCTGTGTCAGTGAAGGTGGTGTAGGTGTCTCCTGGAGGAAGAATTTCCGGTTATTGAGCCCACATATGGCTGGCAGGGAAGTTAAGTGACGTGTGGTTAAATCTGAAACTTGAGCCGAGACCTCTGTACGCCCACGTCCCCAGCGGCCGGGTGTGCCGTCCAGCAGGATGATCCCAGGAGCCCCAAGGTCAGCAGACATCTCCCTGTCCGTCCACGGGAAGCTCTGTGAACGGCACGCTGCCTCCTCCAGCACAGCCCCAGCCCGGGCTCAGTGTCTGCTGCCCGGTGCATGTGACACTCCAAGATGTGGGACATCACCTCTCTGCATCCTTCTTCGCTGTCCCCAGAGCCGACGCGGCCAGCGGTGTGTCCTGGGCACTGAAATGCCGAGCTCGCTGCAGCCGTTCTGCTGCCTGCAGTGGCTCTCTCTCTCTCCCCAGGGTCACAGCCCCGAGAAACCTGTCCTCGCCACACCGGCTCCAGGCCCGGCCCCCAGTCTACCCAGGGGGCTCAGGCCCTGCCCTTACCCTACCCCCACAGTCATCCTCTCCATAGTGTCCGAATAAATGCTCCATTCTTGTTTTTTTTTAATTCCTGTGGCACCCCAGTTGAAAAAGAGGAGGCCACACCCAGGACAAGCTCACCAGCACGTCCAATGGGAAGGAAAGGTGCGTGGAATGGCTCCTTCTGCTCCGCCATAAACATCCCTAAATAAAGGACTCCAACCAGTGAAAGAGTCACCCTCACAGGCCCTGTCACCCAGACGGGGAGCAGGCCCCTCAGGGAAGACCCCGAAAGTCCCTTTGAGAAAGCTCTTCATCCCGGTGGCGGTGCATGAAGCTCTGGTCACCGCCATCACCGCCCCTTGCAGACCTGCTTGGGGCAGGCAGCCTCCAGCCCATTTCCACCTCCTGCAGACCTGCCCCGGGCAGGGGAAGGGGGGAAGGCAGCCTCCCTCGAACAGCCCTTCCTGCTCCTGGGAGCCTTCCCGTGCCCCTAGCATGGCCCTGACCACCCAGCCTGGCAGGAGCATGGCGCCGGGAGAGCACAGGGAGGGATGACCTGAACTATGTGAAAAGCACAGGGTGGGAGGGGCGTTCAGAGACACTCGGCATGTGCCTGGGAGGTGACCCTGGGGTCGTCCTTAGTCCCAGGCCTCCTCTGCTTTGGGTTCAGGGAAGTGGGAGAAGCTTACGCACCCAATGCGCTGCAGAGGCGCCCGAGAGGCACAGGAGCCGGAGTCCCTGCAGGCACCTCGATGGGCGGAGAGGGTCGCTGCCCCAGGAACGCGCTAACCCACAGGGGAGCCAGGCGCCACCCCAAGGCGATGGGGAACCTTCGCCGCAAACGCATCCAATGGCCCAGCTGCTGGGCTGGCACTCAGAGCGGCCTGCGCTCCGTTAAAAAACAATAAAACGTGCGACAGAGTTTGTGTTTGGAATGAGGCTGGGCCTCTTCCCGCCAAACTATTAGTCACATTATTCCTTGTTTGGGTAACACCTTACGGGCGCCGCTCCCAGGGCAGGCGGTTGCTGGCCATAAAGCGCGATGGGGCATGTCACAGCTATGTAACAGCTGCAGCGGCCGCGCGGGCAGGATTTATGTCTCTGCCCGGGACGCCATCACGGGAGATTGACAGAGACCTCAACCCGCGGGGAGAGCGAGAGCAGAACAGGGGAGTGTCAAGGTCTTTTTCAGCATAATGCCCCCAACATGCAGGGAGAGAGGAGGAGGAGGAGGAGGAGGAGGAGGAGGAGGAGGAGGAGGAGGAGGAGGAGGAGG
>PVJN01059776.1:0-11759 GCA_004026805.1 Lasiurus borealis
TCAGAAATATTCTTGGGAAGAGATTCTGAAGGCAAGCAGGGTAGGAATTTTGAGTAATTAAAGAAGCAAAGAGGGAAAAGTTATAAACACCAGAAATGGACTATGCAACCAGCACACACCAGGAGAAAAAAAGACCTACACATCACCAGTGGGAATGGTGGTAGGAATTTTGGGGGATGATTAAGAAATTACATTCACGGATCTTGTTCTCTTCTGGATGATAAATACATTTGCATGTGCATAATTTTTTTGCTATTTCATAACACTTTATTTTATTTATTACATATAGTAGTACATATATCTCCTTTCCCCCCACCCATTGATTTTCCCCAGCCTTGCCTACACCCTGTTGCATGCCCTCATCCCACACCCCCAGTGTCTTATGTCCATTGGTGTGCTTATATGAATGCATACAAGTCCTTTGGTTGATCTATTTCCCCCCCTCCCCAACACTCCCCAGTCATCCCAATGTAATTTGACAGTCTGTTTGGTGCTTTACTGCCTCTATATCTATCTTTTTATTCATCAGGTTATAATGTCATTTATTTTCCATAAATGAGTGAGATCATGTGGTATTTTCTTTCATTGCCTGGCTTATTTCACTTAACATAATGCTCTCCAGGTCCATCCATGCTGCTGCAAATGGTGAGAATTTTTTCTTTTTTATAGCAGCGCAGTATTCCATTGTGTAAATGTACCATAGTTATTTAATCAACTCATCTGCTGATGGGCATTTAGGCTGTTTCCAAATCTTAGCTATGGTGAATTGTGCCACTATGAACATAGAGGTGCATATATCCTTTCTGATTAGTGTTTCTAGTTTCTTGTGATATATTCCTAAAAGTGGGATCACTGGGAGTTTCATTTTTAGTTTTTTTGAGGAAACTCCATATTGTTCTCCACAGTGGCTGCACCAGTCTGCATTCCTACTAGCAATGCATGAGGGTTCCTTTTTCTCTGCATCCTCACCAGCACTTGTCATTTGTTGATTTGTTGATGATAGCCATTCTGACAGGTGTGAGATGGTACCGCAGTGTCATTTTGGTTTGCATCTCTCAGATAATTAGTGACTTTGAGCATGTTTTCATATGTCTCTTGGCCTAACTTCTGTCTTCTTTAAAAAAAATTCTATTTAGGTCTGTTGCCCTTTTTTTTTTTATTGGATCATTTATCTTCCTTTTATTAAGTTGTATAAGTTCCCTGCAGATGTTGAAGATTAAACCTTTATCAGTGATAAATTTACAAATATGTTCTCCCATAGAGTGGGCTATCTTGTTGTTTTGTTGATGGTTTCTTTTGCTATGAAAAAGCATTTTATTTTGATGCAGTCCCATTTGTTTATTTTCTCTTTAGTTTCCATTGCCCTAGGAATGGTATCAGTGAAGAAATTAGTTCGGCATATGTGTGAGACTTCTCTGCCTGTGGATTTCTCTAGTATTTTTATGATTTCCCGTCATCTGTTTAAGACCTTTATGCAATCTGAGTTTATTTTTGTGTATGGTGTAAGTTGATGGTCTAGTTTCATTTTTTTGCATGTATCTGTCCAATTTTCCCAACACCATTTTATTGAAGAGACTGTTTTGACTCCATTGTATGTTCATGCCTCCTTTATCAAATATTAATTGAGCATCGTGGTTTGGGTCAATATCTGGGTTCCTCTATTCTATTCCATTTGGTCTATATGTCTGTTCTTGTGCCAGAAACAGGCTGTTTTGAGAACATTGACTTTGTAATACAGCTTGAAATGTACTATTGAGATCCCACCTACTTTGTCTTTCTTTCTCAGAATTGCTGTGGCTATTTGGGGTCTTTCTTTAATCCAGATGAATTTTTAGAGAGTTTGTTCTAGGTCTGGAAATATGCTATTGGTATTTTAATGGGGAAAATGCATTGAATCTATATATTGCTTTGGGTAGTATGGACATTTTAATGATGTTGATTCTCCCAATCCATGAACATGGCATGTTCTTCCATCTGTTTACATCTTCCTCTATCTGTTTTTTTAGGGTCCTACAGTTTTCTGCATATAGGTCTTTAACCTCCTTAGTTAAGTTTATTCTTAAGTATCTTAATTTTTTTGGTGCAATGGTAAATGGGATTGCTTTTTTAGTCTCTCTTTCTGTAATTTCACTATTGGTGTGTAGAAATGCCATAGATTCTTGGCATTAATTTTGTATCAAGGTACACTATCAAATCCATTTATTAAGTAATAGTTTTTTGATGGAGTCTTTCAGATTTTTTATATACAATACCATGGCATCTGCAAATAAGGACAGTTTTACTTCTTCTTTGCAATTTGGATGCCTTTTATTTCTTCTTGTTTAATTGCAAAGGCTAATAACTTCCAGTACTATATCAAACAGGAGTGGTGAGAGTGGGCATCCCTGTTCTTAGGGAAAATGGTTTTATTTTTTGCCCATTGAGTATGATATTGGCTGTGGGTTTATCATATATGGCTTTTATTATGTTGAGGTATGATCCTTCTATTTCTACCTTGCTGAGAGTTTTTATCAAGAAAGGGTGTTGGATTTTGTCAGATGCTTTTCTGCATCAATTGACATGACTGTGATTTTTATTTCTCAGTTTGTTTATGTGATGCATCACATTTATTGATTTGCAGATATTGTCATTTTTCATTTCCTCTTGGTTCTTACACATATTGTTGAATTTGTCTTCCATTCTTTTCAGCCACTTTATGACCATTTCGCTGAATTCTTTCTCTGACAGGTTGCTTGCCTCTGTTTCATTTACTTTCTTTTTGGTGATGCCTGCATTTCTTTCATATGTGGGCTGTTTCTTTGTCTCCCCATGATCTCTCTTCTCTGGGTGTCTGGTTATGTAGTGCTCTCTCTCCTGCATTAATTTAAATGCTCAAAATACAACACAACAAGGTTCAATGAACAAGGTACTAAACACAAATGTATTTACAATATTAATAACCCCAAATAAAGGTGACCGCCAGAGAAAAGTGAACTAGAGGATAGGAGAGAAAGAAGAAGAGAAAAAAAGAAGAAAAATTAGTCCAAAAATGAATTGGAAAAATTAAAATATCTAAGAGAGAGAATAAGAAAGAAGAGGGGGGAAAAGCTATATATATGGGGAGAAAACTCCAACAATACAGCCACTAATTTAACAAATGCCAGCAACAAGTACCTTGAGGTGAATGCAAACTATGAACAACAGCTAATATCAAGCAAGACAAAGGAAAACAGAAGCAATAAACAAACAAACACAAAACAAAATAACAAAAAGAAAAAAAAATCTCACAAATAAGCATAAAAAATCAATATAATCAATAATTAATCAAACAACAACAAAATAACACAGAGAAAAAAATTTGGGATAGTGAAGAAAAAGAAGAGAGAGGTATGTATGGACTTGGAGTAGGGGATTGGAAATTAGATGTATAAGTAGGGAGAAATTTTAACTTGGTTAAAAGAAGGAAAAGGGGAAATATAAAGCAGGAACAGGGTAAGAGAAACAGTAAAACAAAATGGGGAAAGTGAGGCAGAGAATGTTGGTATAAAGGTAAACTTGAGATAGAGTAAAATGATGCTAAAGGAAAGATGAAAATAGAATGTAGAATACTAATCCCAAAGTAAAAGAGAAAATAAAATGACACTTTTAAAAAAAGGTAAAATAGTAGTAGTAATAATACTGATTGAAATTAAAAATGTAATAATTAAAAAGGTAAAATCAAGTGAGGGAAAAAGAAAAAAATGTAGTTTCTTAAGTAAAAGATGAAAAAAATTAAAATAAAAATGTGCAGTAGTGAAGGTCATTCACATCCTCTACTGTTCTCTTTGGCATGCCTATTTCCTAGTCAGGACAATTTTAGAGTTCCCTGTATTCCATTGTTCCTCAATGTTGTAAGCCAGTCCTGATTTAAGCTGGCAATACGTCTCTATTTCTTTTTTTTTTTTTTTAACACAGAAGTCAATTTGTGTTTCAACCTAAATTGACCATCATCGGTGGTGGTGCTGTGAGGGGGGAGGTTAGAGAAAAGACAAGGGAGAGGAGCCAGTGAGCAGTGTTTCTGGATAGACCTCCAGGTTTATAGAGCTTATCTAGCTAGTATTTAGATTTGTTTTCCCTATGGCACTTAATACCAATTGGGTGGAGTGAGTTACCCCAGAACTGGTTCTCTGATGGTCATTCCCTGCTCTGATTCCCAGGTTCCAGAGAAACAACTTTTCCCTGTAGTCTCTTAAGGTGTCCTTAGTTGGGCTTAGTAATCAGAAACAAGGATTTAAAGAGGGGGGAAAAAGAAAAGAACCAGAGTAAGTGTGCGAAGTCCAGGGCTGTGTGCAAGTCTGTGCAGTCTCTTTTCCCCTTGAGTCTATGCAGCTGAGACACTTTTAAAGTTTTTATGCTGTCCTTTTGCCCAGATCAAAATGGGTTGCTTTTAAGAGTTTCCTTCTGTTAGCAGCTCTGTGGACCCCCTTCCACATTTACGCTAGCCCCAACAGCCATGGATTTTTCTAGGCACAGACTTCCCCAAGTCTCCAGCTTCTGCAGTGTGTGCGTGTTTCTCTCTTCTGCTTGGAGTAGAGACCTCACCTTATCCCAGGCAAAATCTGACCTTTCCATGGTGGAGTGTAGAGCTCCTCTGAATCCACATGGTAGTGCCACTCGGGGACCAATGTTCTCAGGTTCACAGCTGTTTGGAAGGTATCGTAGTTATAGATCCCCTGAGCTTTTCAGGCGACCGAAAACATCCACTTTCCCCTTCAAGATGGCGGTTCTCAGTGTCTGATCCAGTTGCTCCGGGAGGGAACCCAGCAGCAGTGGGGGCCGTCCCGTCAGGGGAGCTGCATCCAGCAGTCCCTACTGTCTCCTGGAGTATAGCTGTCCCTCAACTCACCAACAAACACTCCCAGTGCGACCCTCAGCTGATCTTTCTATCTGCTGCGGGACAAGGCTCAGGACAAGTCTGTCTATTCTGCTTCCATTTTGTCTCTCCAATCCATTATCAATTTTAAAAGCTATGAAAATGTATTCTTTTAAGAGAGAAGGCTTTGCTTCAAACTTTTGTACGGTATACAATAACAAATTTACATTGCCAGAGTTAAATTTGAAACTCTGGACTTACGATTTGAAATCCATTATAATTACTTTCTTGGTCAGGAACCTAGAGGTACACTCCCATTGCTGATTTTAAATCAAAATTCTTTCACCTGAGGCTCCAGGCCAGTAGCCTCCAACGTTTTACCACTAAAGGCTTCCTTTATTGATTTTTCACCAAATTAATCTTTAACAGATTTTATTCTGTATTTAAGTAAAATAAGTATCCATTTCCATTATTCTAGGTGCTCGTCAGCATGAAATAATTAGAATGTAAAGTAAATATAGTTAGTTGGGCAGTCATCACTGTTTCTCGGATTACATCATGGCTTTCCTAGGCCCCTAGAAACTAAAGGGATCCAAATTGTGGGTACTACTTAGGGACCTTTCTCTGCCCTTGGTCCTCACCAAGCCAAATTCTAAGATATATATTTTTATTGATTTTTTTACAGAGAGGAAGAGAGAGGAATAGAGAGTTAAAACATCAATGAAAGAGAAACATCAATCAGTTGCCTCCTGCACACCTCTTACTGGGGATATGCCCACAACCAAGGCACATGCCCTTGACCGGAATTGAACCTGGGACCCTTCAGTTCACAGGCCAATGCTCTATTCACTGAGCCAAACCGGTTTCGGCCCAAGCCAAATTCTATATTGCCTCTGCTGATCTCTTGCTACTCAAAACCCTGCTTTTGCTCAAACGTTATCTCACACTCAAAATGTGCTTTTTCTTCCAAAGTGGATAATGCCATTCTCTGCTAAACTCTCCTCTTCTAGGCTCATGTACCCATCCACCAGTTGCTGGTAATGTAAACTTCTAACAACTATGTCCCTAAGTGGACAATGTCCTTGACCAAAGGGAGCAGCCTCATCGAAGGTGACACCTTCTCCTGGGGCATGGTCTAATATTTTTAACATCCCTAAAAGCCTGCTGTGGGTAATACAAGTTCTACACTGCTCAGGATAAAAGTAGAGTAAACTCAAATCATCAATATCAGGAATAGAAGAGTGAACCTTATTAAAAACCCTACAGACATTAAAAGGTTAAGAAAATATTATGAATACATTTATGCCTGTAGATTTGGCAACTTAAGTTAATGGAAACTTTTCTTGAAATACATAAATTACCAAACTGATATGAAAATAGTAGAAAAGTTGAAGAGACTTTATAACAATTAAAGAAATTAAATTCATAATTTAAAATATTTCCACAAATAAAATACCAAGTACAAATAGCCTCACAGATATATTTTATCAAACATTTATAAAATAAATATTAACAATTCTGTAAAAACTCATTCAGAAAATAGAAGAGAAATAAAGATTTCCCTATTCATTTCATGAGCTCATCATCCTTCTGATACAAAAACCAGACAAAGACATTACAAGGAAAAAAAAAGACGATTCCATATCCTTTAAAAATAATGGGGCAATAATCTCAAAATTTTAGCAAATTAAACTAAGCAATATATAGAAAAAAAATGAATCATGAACAAATGGAATTTATTCCAGAGTATAAAGTTGATTTAATATTTAAAAGTCAATGTAACTCACCACATTGTCAGGTTAAAAGAGAATCCCCATATGATCACCTCAAGAAATGCAGAAAAATCATTTGGCAAAATTTAACACCAAATTCTCCTATACAGTATAATAAAAAGCCTACTATGCAAATCGACCAAACGGTGGAATGACTAGTGGAATGACTGGTCACTGTGCACTGACCACCAGGGAGCAGACACTCAATGTAGGAGCTTCCCCCAGCCTGTAGGCCCCAGGCCAGCCAAGACTGGTGCCACAGGGGCCCAGATTGCCCTGCTGGTCACCCGGTCACCCACAGAGGGAGGCAACAAGTGGTGAGGGGGGCAGGCTGGCTGGTGAGCGGGCCAGGACTGGCCGTCCCCCTCCCCTACATCACCCCTGCAGTCACCTCTGGCAGAGGGAAACAACCAGCATCAATGGTGGTGGCAGTGGGAAGGAGGGGGACTCTGAGGGTGGGCAATGAGCAGGTGGCACCAGGCCAACCAAGGCGGGTGGCAGCGGGGGCCCCCCATCACCCTGCTGGTCACCCCACAGATTGGCCCTGATCAGCAGCCAGGCCTAGGAACCCTACTCATGCACAAATTTTGTACATCAGGTCTATAGTAATTATGATAAAAAGCTTTCAGCAAACTAGGAATAAAAGAGAATGTCCTAATAAAGTTCATGTATGAAAAACTTACACCAACAACACCTTTAATATTGAAAGACTAAATCTGGACAGGGAGGGGTATCTGGTCTAACCACTTATATTCAACGTTGTATTGGAAATTGTCAACCCAGTGTTATCAGGTGAGAAAAAAAAATCAAGTCATGCAGACATACAGAGAGAGAACTCTCATACAGAGAAAGAACTAAAAGCGCCACAGACAAAATGATCATGTACATAAAGTACACTAAGAATCTACAAAAAAAAAAAAAAAAAAGACTAGAGCTATAAAGTAAATTCAGCAAGGACCCAGGATACAAGTTCATTAGAAAAATTCCATTAAAATTCTATGTGCTAGGAGAAAATATATAGATTAGATTTTTAAAAACAGTATCATTGGGTAGTCTACTTTTTTGTTCGGCTGAGTAGACCCCTACTCCACTGATCCTTCCACTGATAATAACAGTAAACTCTGGTGGGGGGAGAGGGGGAAGCAAACAATAACAACAAAATTACCTAAAGGATTGGAATGTGAGCAAAAACAGGCAGGTTCTGGAGGGAAGTTGTCACCTAAAGGAAGGAAATAGTATAGGGTGAGCATCCCATTTCTTAGGGCTTTAGGTCTAAAGATAAGCTGCAGCCAGCATTGCGCAAGGTGACTACAAGTTTGAGAGAAATCCCATGGCCTTTCTGGACTGAAAACACAGAGTACAAAGTTTGAGGCAGCACAACTGCTAAAAAGTGAAAAAAGAATCACATAAAAGGTGAAGCATTAGTGGAGGGGGATCACAAATTATGTGTATATAGTCATCCCTAATATCTTCCTAACCCTTGGACAGACTGCAGACAACTCAGTTAAGAACATAAGAATTGAACTGTGGTTTGAAATACTGCCCAAGAGACAGAGTTCATAAATTGGGTCTAACGAAGTTCATTGTCTATTAAACCAAACAAAACAACACCACAATTCTCTTTGGGGAAAAAAAGGAGCAAAATTAAAAGTCTTCACAACTTAACATTTACAATGTTCAGGATACAATCCAAAATTGTCAACATATGAAGAAATGGAGAACTGCAAGCAATTTTCAGGAGTAAAGACAATCAATAGAGACAAACCCCAAGATGATCTAGATGTTAGAATTAACGTACAAGAATTTTTAAACCAGATATTATAATTTTGATCAATGAAACAAATGAAAATATGATGAATGAAAAGGCAGAGAAATAAAAATTACAAAAAAGAAGCAATGAGTAATACTAGAACTGATAAATAGATTATTTGAAATTAAAAATACAAAAACGTGGCTCAGTGGTTGAGCATCTACCTATGAATGAGGAGGTCATGGTTCAATTCCTGGTCAGAGCACAAGCCCAGATTGTGGGCTTGATCTTCAGTGTGGGATATATAGGAGGCAGCCAATCAATGATTCTCTCTTATCATTGATGTTTCTATCTCTCTCTCCTTCTCCCTTCCTCCCTAAAATCAACAAAATATATATTTTTTTAAATATACTAGATCAGCTTACTAGTAGAATTGAGATGATTGAGAAAAGAATTGAGAAACTTGAATTTCAATCAATAGAAATTATATAATATGAAGAACACAAAAAAGACTGGAGAAAAACTTACAAAGCCTCAAGGACTTATGGGACCATATAAAAAGATCTAACACTCATGTATTATGTATTGAAATTAAAGAAGAGAACAAAGATAGAAGAGATCATAAAATTTTTTAATAATAGTGACCAAAATTTCCTTATTTTGGAGACATATTTACAGACTGAAAGTGCTCAGCAAACCCTAAGAAGAATAAATATGAACAAAATTATGCTAGTACTGCTGAAAACCAAAGAGAAAATCCTGAAAAAAGGCAAAGAAATGACATATTATATACAGGGGAACAATGACACTAATATGGATTTCTTATTAGAAACAACAGAGACAAGAAATATATGGAACAATATCCGTAGAGTATTGAAACAAAAAACTTATCAGCCCAGGCAAAACTGGTTTGGTTCAGTGGATAGAGCGGCAGCTTGTGGACTGAAAGGTCCCAGGCTCAATTCTGGTCAAGGGCATGTACCTTGATTGCAGGCACATCCCCAGTAGGGGGCGTGCAAGACGCAACTGATCAATGTCTCTCATCAATGTTTCTAACTCTCTATCCCTCTCCCTTCGTCTCTGTAAAAAATCAATAAAATATATTTAAAAAAAAAAAAAAAAACTTACTATCCCCAAATTCTATATGTAGCAAAAATATCTTGAAGACTAATATCATTAAAAATAGATATTTAAAATACTATCAATAATAGAAAATAAACAATAAAATATGTGCAAGATGTTTACACTAAAAATGACAAAACATTGCTAAAAGAAATTAAAGGCTTAAGTAAATGGGAAGATATAGTTTATGTTAGATTGAAAGACTCAGTATTAGTGAGTAAATTTTTCCTAAGTTGATCTATAAACCTGCATCCTATAAACATAATCCCAACTAAAAATCCCAGCAGTCTATTTTTCAGAAGTTGAAAAACTGGTTTTTTAAGAGCCTAGAATTAACCAAAACAATTTTCTGTTTAGTTATTCCATTAATCACTAAGAGTGAGAGTGGTGGAGAGAGTAAATAGGGGGGATTGGAACATCTGTCATACTTTCAACAATAAAGATAAATTACAAAGAAAAAAAGAGTGAGGTATTGAAGTCCCCTAGAACTGTAGATTTATCTACCTCTCTTGTGGTAAGGAGCACTGCCTGGCACTGCCTCCTTAATTATTGCTGCTTCAGTATGGGCAGGAAGGAACAGACACTGCCCTATGGTGGAGATCAGAGCACTGTTAGCTTCCACTGAGCAGGAAGGGAATAGAAGATCAGCTTCCCGCTCAGCCCTGTGACAGCAGAAGAGGCATAGGGGGTGGGTGGGCAGTGTTGAGACACAATCTATTTTTGCAGGGTGGGAGAGGGGGCTATGGTGTTTGGATGGAGTAGGGTGGGAATTGCCAAAATAGTTTTTGTTGTTAGGCCCCCCCTTTTTCCCATTCTTTGACAAGGGAAAATAGAGTAATTTGTTATTTGTGTTGGGGGTATGGGTTGGAGAATTTTTTATCTATGCCTGGTGGTGGATGGAGGTTTCTGAGCTCCCTATTTAAGATATATGCGAATCTACAGGGAAATTCAGAAACTTGCCATCTTGTCCTCCTTTAAGTGCTGGAATGTCTAGGTAGCCCAACTTTTTCTTCTGAATTTCAGAGACTTCCTATGCTCATAAGTTGTGTTGTGTCCGGGGACTTTTAGTTGTAAGGGGAAGGAGCTGGTTTCAATGGGGCTACACAATCTTAGACAAACCAGAAGTTCCCCAAATAATTTTGAAACAGAAATTTCAAAGTTAAAGGATGTACATTATAATTAATAAAGATGAGAATAAACAAGAGAATCAGAAGTAGATCCACATATATATGAGACATTAATTCTTTAGAGGTGACAAGGTAAGTCAATGAAGAAGGGACAGTTTTGCTAATAAATGATGCTAAAAAACAGATAACTACATGGATAAAAATGCACCTTGACCTTTATTTCACACCACAAAAAACACAACACAAAAAGGAGCTATGTAAAAAATAAATGTTTAGATAAAAATAGGAGGGAATATCTTCGTGAACTGTGAATAGGCTAAGATTTTTTAGATAGGGAAAATAAGAGTACTAACCATAAAAGAAAAGAACTTGAGAAATTGAACATCATAATTTAAAACTTTTGTTTATCAATGACACTGGTAAGGAAAGGCAAAGGTAAAAGGAGAAATGATGTGTATATGGCAGAGGACTCATGTCAGAATATGTAATGAACTCCTATAACTCAATAATAAAAAAGCAACCAATTTACAAAAAGTACAAAATATTTAAATTTCCCAAAAGAAGATATATAGATAGTATATGAAAAGATGTTTAGCATCATTTGTTATCAAGGAAATGCACATTAAAACCACAATATGATCACTGTGTACTAAAGAAATTAATTTATTTTATTGATAAGCAACCTTTAAAACAGACAATACATTTACATAAATTTGGAATCTGAAGCTTCCAAGAGCAATCATATCCTGAAGTTCTAAGGAATATATAACAGAAATCCTTAGGGGTAACCTCCATCCCAGAGGCCACATATACCATTCCTTTATCCACCTATATAAGCTATTAGTGGTGAGATATATGGCGTGCAGCAGCTAAAAATGGACAAGAAATATACTGCATATCTTGGAATATGCATAGTCTATGAATACCAGAACATAATGTTCCTTCCATATCACCTCAACTTTGTTGGCTGCTGCTCAGGAACCAGGAAGTAAATGAACATGAAAAAGAATACACACTATTTTTCATATGTAGAAGCATGAGCCTCAAGAGAATGAAAAGCCACAGACTGGGAGAATACATTTGCAAAAGATAGCTGATAAATGATTATTATCCAAAATATAAAAAACAAACTTATATTTTGTTTTACTCAAACTTAT
>PVJN01059777.1:0-11759 GCA_004026805.1 Lasiurus borealis
AGCAAAATTTGAGTAACCAGAGGTGTCTCCTTTCAGTGTACCCTCCTCCTGCACAAACCCACAGTGGCCAGAAGTCTTCTAAATGTGTCATCGATGATCTATTTCCCATAAGGGAGTGCGCCCCATGGGTGCCGTCCTGGACCAGCTCCTCACTACCCCTCTCCCCCCTTGCAGCTCTTGGCTTACATGGGGTCTCCCCCTTCCTGACACTCCCTCCCCACGGTCTGTTCGCCCGCCATGGCAGTCCACAGTTTTTCCTGCTCTTTGCTCTGCTGGCTTTTATTGTCTATCGAATTCCCCCCACCACCCCTCGCCAGACTATAAACGCTTGGAGGCCAGGGGTCTTGTCTGCTTTATCAGCTGCCTCACACCCAGTGCCTGGACCTGGCACATAGTAGGTGCTCACATGTCTGAACAAATGTATCCATAGTCTGATCTTGGACCAGATGTACCCCCATGGCATGGCGATGGAAGGGCATCCGTAGGCACAGAAAGTATTGCTCCATGCGTGGGCTTCTTGGGACTCCCAGATCCCATGCCTGCGGTGTCCCTGCTCTGTTGCGATCAGGTGGTGGCAGAGGACCTGCCAGTCGCTGGCCCTGTTTTCTCAGGGCACCTGGTGGGCACAGAGGCTCCAGTCCCTCAGCTGCTTGGATCTGCAATGTCGTCAGTGCTTTCCACTGTCCCTGCATCTCTCCTTTGTGTCGCCTCCTTCTTCACTAGCTCCTGGCCGTCCCTGGGCGCCACGGTACCATCCGCCTCTGCTTCAGACTCTCGCTGCATGCTCTAGGCTCTCGCGAGAGAAAGGCACCCGGAAGTGGCTCCACTAGGACCCTGTTTTCTGGGCACCACAGACTTAACCAGTAATTGTTACAACTGGGAAGAAGCGGTTTCTTCGGGGTGGGGCGCTCAGGTTCACCCAACTCTTCACCTTTTTCTGGATGATTCCGGGCCCGGTGCACTGTGTGCATCCTGAGCAGCCTGTGGGTGAGCGCCAGCTCCCCATGGCGCCTGCCTGCCCGTCCTGACACTCATGTCTGATCCGCAAACACTTTCTCTGCTCCCATGCTCTCCGCTGCCTCTGTTTGCAGCAACCGCCTCTCTGTTGTCGCTGGTCTGTCGGGGCTGGGGCTCCGCCGTGCAGCAGGACACTTAGCAGAGCCTGACGTGATGCCCACCAGAAGCCTGCGCTGCACGGCGCATGACCAGCTTCTGCGGCTGTGAGGCCCCGCCTCCAAGTCAGTGTGCGGGAGTCCGGGTCAGTTTCTGGCCTCTTCAAGGCTGCATGTTAGGCCATGGTCTGGGCGGACCACATTGTGTTTGTCCAGCCCTCCATGGAGGGGTGCTTGGGTGGCTTCCAGCTTTTGGCCCTGGACTACTTTAGTTATTTTGTTTTATTTTATTTGTTTTATTTATTTATTTTATTTTTAATTTAATTTATTTAATTTTAATTTAATTTATTTTGTTATTTATTTTGTATTTATTTTATTTTGTTTGATTTTATTTTTTATTGTATTTTATTGTATTTTTGATTTATTTTCTTTTATTACTTTATCTTATTTATTTTTATTTTTATTTTATTTATTATTTTATTTATTGTATTTTTTATTGTATTTATTTATTTTACTTTTGATTTATTTTCTTTTATTACTTTATCTTATTTATTTTTATTTTATGTTATTTATTATTTTATTTTTATTGTATTTTATTTTTGATTTATTTTCTTTTATTATTTTATCTTATTTTTATTTTATTTTATTTTATTATTTTATTATTTTATTTTATTTTTATTTTATTTGCCTCAAAAAGTAACATTTACTCAAAGGGGAAAAAAAAGAAAAAGAGAAAAAATAACAAGATGTCCATTCCTTGGCTCCCTTCTCTCTCCCCCTGCTCCTCCTCAGCCCACCAAGGACTGAGAACACTGGCTGGGAGGAGGGAGCAGGCCAGCCCCTCTCAGATGAGGTCAGCAGAACCGAGGGGCATCTTTTTGATGGAGGTGTAGAGCAAGCATGTCAAACTCAAAGGCTAACACAGGCCAAATAACCAAGGTTGAAGTGTATGTGGGCCTCAAAAAACAAAAGCTTCTATTCTCATAGAAACGTAGGTTTATTTCGATAGAGACACACTGAATACAAAGGGCTGAAATAAATGAGTCATCACTGACATAGAATAATAGAACAGTTTAATAAAAATTAATCTTTTTTCTTGAACATTCACTTATCAGACACTGAATAATGCCCTAATTAATAAGTGACATGCAAATAAACCTATATTTCTTGTTCTCCAAAAGCGAAATATTTCCTGTTGCTCACACCAACCAAGTCAGTCCAAGACTAAAGACGTGGCTATCGGCTTCTAAAATATTTGCTGCTAGTGTGAGTGGAGAGAAATGGTGCGCCTGCGCGTAAGGTGCGTAAGGGAAATGAATGCACCACGATTATAGTCATCAGTCATTAGCAAACATTGTAGTTTGTTATTAATTACATATAAAGGAAGTTATGAAATTTTTATTAAAATGTTTCTTACATACCATTATATTGGCTGAGCCACACAAATATTCGTTGTGGACCACGAGTTTGGCATGCTTGTTGTAGAAGGTCTCAATGTCTTGCAGAGTCCTCTTGTCTTTGGTCCTGGACTACTTAAAAACAATTTTTTTTCATTGATTTCAGAGAGGAAGGGAGAGGGAGAGGGAGAGGGAGAGGGAGAGGGGGAGAGAGAGAGAGAGAGAGGGGGAGAGAGAGAGAGAGAGAGAGAGAGAGAGAGAGAGAGAGAGAGAGAGAAACAATGATAAGAAAGAATCATTGATGGGCTGCCTCCCACATGCCTCCTACTGGATATCAAGTCTGAAACCTGGGCATGTGCCCTGACCAGGAATCAGCTGTGACCTCCTGGTTCACAGTTCGGCGCTCAACCACTGAGCCATACTAGCCGGGCATGGACTACTTTTTAAAGGTCACTCCTCGGCTTGAGGGAGTACACAGATAGTGGACCCTGCTAAGCAAAACTAAAATGAGTGTATAGCCCTAACCAGTTTGGCTCAGTGGATAGATTGTCAGCCTGCAGACTGAAAGGTCCCAGGTTCGATTCTGGTCAAGGGCATGTACCTTGGTTGCAGACACATGCCCAGGTGGGGCCGTGCAGCAGGCAGCTGATCGATGTTTTTCTCTTATCAATGTTTCTAACTCTCTATCCCTCTCCCTTCCCCTGTGTAAAAAAAAAAAAAAAAAAAAGAACAAAAATTTTAAAAATAAAATAAAATGAGTATACATAGGGCGGGTGCAGGAAAGACCAGGCGCAGCTTCCAGGTCCCAGCACTGATGTGACAACATGCACGGGCACTGCCCTCAGGAAAGCAGCCGTGTGCAGGGACTTTCTTGGGAGTGGGTCCTGCAGGCCTGGAGCGCCCACGGGGCTGACCTCAGCCTCAGTCTCCAGCCGCTGGAGGTCAAGGTCATAGGTTGGGCCCCACCCCCCAGCCCCCTCAGAAAGCACTGTCAGCAGAGACCACCTGCAGGACGCTCTCCCAGGCAAACCAAGGCCTCCTCCTCCGGCACAGTTAAGAGGATGGCTGGTCCACCCTATAGAGAAGGGACTAGCCTGGGTTGGGGTGGGGTCCAGGTGACCCAGCCTGTTTATTTCTGGAAATGGACTCCCATCCCTTTCTCTGTTAAGATGCCCTGAGACCCCGCCCCCTGACCTGAGAGGGCCCGGGCGCGGGTGGTGGGGAGGCAGGAGCATGTGCTCTGGGCCCAGCTCTGTGACCAACTGCCGGTGCAACCTGGGACAAGCCCCCTCTCCTGTTGGAGCCAGGTGATCACCCAGGCCTTTTCCATCTGGAGTGTTCTCTGCTGTGTGATCAACCTCGGCAGGTGGGGCCTGAACTGTCTTTGCAGCGAGCCGCCGCTGTCACCTCCAATAACAAGTCCTCTTGCTTTCCCCCTTAATTCATCTCGACACTTAGCAGGAGCCTTGGTTCACGCAGAGGGAGTCTAATCGGAGCCTGTTTTCCTTCTCCTTTCTAGGTGTTTAGTGAAGACCTTACCAAGCCAATCATTGATAACATTGTGTCTGATCTCATTCAGATTTATACCATGGACACAGAGATCCCCTAAGGCCCTGGTCCAGGCCTGCCCAGAGAGAAGCCTGGGACGCCCGGCGGCCGGGGCGCGGCGCCACCACATCGCCGTGACCGCCGGTCCCCAGAGGACTGGCTGGGAGGACTGGTTTTGTGCTGCTGGAGACGGGCCGGTGAAGGCGATGACATGCTGCCACTTTGATTCTCAGGCTTTGACTGTCCCCGGCAGCCACGGTCCAGATGGTGAACGGGAGCAGCACCTCCCGCGGGCAGGAGTGTGCTGTGGGCGGCTCTGAGGCGTCCGGGTCTGCTTTTGTCCTTTAAAAGGACATAGACTATACAGTGGAGGTTTGGGATTGGTTGGAAGGAAAAGCAAAGAACGGATGGGACTCTGTACCCCAGGGGATTTTTTTAAAGGCCAGATTTATAGAAAGTATGGATGAATTAACATAGAGGAAACTTTATTTTGTTTAATAAAAAAATATGACAAACACACAGAGTTTCTTGGCTTTGTAGTCAGTGCTGCTGAGGGCATTTAGGGGTGCTATCCTGGCTTGGTTTTCCCCTCAAATGCCCTGCTGTCCACAGGGGATTGTTCCCGGTGCTCCTGAGATGGATCTGACTAACATCAGTAGGAAGTTATACACTTTTTTCTAAGCATTAATAAACTTATTTTTTAATGTCCTGAGGATATGATTTTTAAAAATATATTTTTATTGATCTTAGAGAGGAGGGGAGAGGGAAAGGGAGAGATAGAAATAGCAATGATGAGAAAGAATCATTGATCAGCTGCCTCCTAAACGCCCCCCACTGGGGATGGAGCCTACAATGTGGACATGTGTCCTGACCAGGAATCAAACCGATGACCTCCTGGTTCATAGGTCAATCAATCACTGAGCCACGCCAGCCAGGCAAACTTTATTATTCTTCAGAGAAATTTTAGGCTTATAGAAAAAATGATCAGGAATTACAGAGATTTCCCACATACCTTTGTTTCCCTGCCTCCCTTTCCCCCAACACACAGTTTCCCCTCTTATTTTGCACTGGTGGGGTATATTTATTACAATTGATGAGCCAACATGAATACATTATTATTAAAGCCCATAGTTTGCCAAAACCAGTTTGGCTCAGTGGATAGAGCGTCGGCCTGCAGACTGAAAGAACCTGGGTTTGATTCTGGTCAAGGGCATGTATCTTGGTTGCGGGCACATCCCCAGTGGGGCTTGTGCACGAGGTGGCTGATGGATGTTTCTCTCTCACTGATATTTCTAACTCTCCCTTCCTCTCTGCAAAAAAATCAATAAAATATGTTTTTAAAAAGCTCATAGTTTACATTAGGGTTCATTCTTTGGGTTGTAGATTCTACGGGTTCTGACAAATGTATACGGACATGTATCCATCATGACTGAATCATACAGAAGAGTTTCACTGCCCTAAGAATCGCCTGTGCTCCATTCATCACTGCCTTCCTCCAAGTCACTACAACCAGTGATCTTCCAAAGCTCTTATGCTTTGTCTTTCAGAAGTTCATATAATTGGAATCACAGCCTATGTAACCTTTTCAGATTGACTTTTCTCACATAGCAGGAAGTAATGTTTAATGCCAAGATACCAAGTCTAGATGGGGAGTCTAGAAAATCGCCGAATCATGGCACCCCATCCCAACTCCCACTCATAAGGCACCTATTTTTTTTTAAATCCTCATCTGAGGAAAATTTTTCCATTGATTTTTAGAGAGTGGGAGAGAGGGAGGAAGAGAGAGAAACATCGATTGGTTGCCTCCTATACTGATCAGGGCTGGGGATTGAACCTATAACGGAGTTATATGCCCTTGACTAGGAATTGAATAAGTGACCCTTTGGTCTATGGGTGGATTGTCTAACCATTAGGCAAGATGGGTCAGGGTGGCACCTCTTTTTATTTTATTTATTTATTATTTATTTATTTTTAAAAAGTATATTCTATTGATTTTTTACAGAGAGGAAGAGAGAGGGATAGAGAGTCAGAAGCATTGATGAGAGAGAAAACATTGATCAGCTGCCTCTTACACACCCCCTACTGGGGATGTATCTGCAACCAAGGTACATGCCCTTGACTGGAATCGAACCTGGGACCTTTCAGTCCGCAGGCCTACACTCTATCCACTGAGCCAAACCGGTTTTGGCTTTTTTTTAATTTTAATTTTTAAAACATTTTATTGAATGTTACAGAGAGAAAAGGAGTGGATTAGAAATATCAATGAGAGAGAAACATCAATCAGCTGCCCCCTGCACACCCCCCACTGGGGATGTGCCCGAAACCAAAGCACACGCCCCCGACCGGAATTGAACCTGGGACCCCTCAATCTGCAGGCTGACACTCCATCCACTGAGCCAAACCAGTCAGGGTGGCACCTCTTTTTAAAAATAAATCCATTTCTATTGATTTCAGAGAGAAGTGGAAAGGGAGAGAGAGAGAAACATCAATGATGAGAAAGAATCATTGATCAGCTGCCTCCTGCATGTTCCACACTGGGGATGGAGCCTGAAACCCGGCCTGTGGCATGACAGGGGTTGGTGTTCAACCACTGAGCCACACCAGCTGGGCTCCAAAGGCACTGCTCCATGAAGGATGACTCTTGGGTGCATTAGAGATGCAGACCACCCTGGGTTGTTCTCCCTGGGAACCGCCACTGGGCTCAATGCACGCTGATGGGACCAGTGGTCCTCAACCTTTCTTATGCCAAGACCCTTTAATACAATTCCTCATGTTGTGGTGACCCCAACCATAAAATTATTTTTGTTGCTACTGCATAACTGTAATTTTGCTACTATTATGAATCATAATGTAAATATTTGTGTTTTCTGATGGTCTTAGGTGACCCTGATGTAGAGAGGTTGAGAAACACTGGGTGGGACCATCCTATCAGCACATGATGGCGTAGGCTCTGGGGGACTGTCCCAGGCACTTCCCTTCCTTTGGGAGGTTGTTACCAGGGGAGTGTGGGCTGTGGACACTGGCTGCCATGCTCTGTGGCACCACTGGTGTGGGGATGGCTGGAGCGCCTGGAGCCCACCAAGGTGTTTGGGAGCTCTCCCTGGAGGGGTCACACAGTCATGACCAGTCAGGCAGTGAGGCCTGCTTGAGTTTACGAAGTGACCATGCTATTTATCTTCAGGGTTAGGGGTCCAAGCATGTTCCCCTTTTCTTCTGCATCCTTCCCACATGTGCACACCCAGCTTCCCTGGGAGCCCTTGGAGCACAGGGCCGGTGCCCAGGCTCAGGACCCAGGGCCGGGAGTCTGGGCTTTGAGGGTAGCAGGTGAGGGGCCCAGCACAGCAGGCCTCTGAGGACAGCTTCAGCACTCTTGCCAGTCCTTTCTGCTTCTGCTGTTTAAAAAGCACTCACATCCGGCTGGTGTGCTCAGTGGTTAAGCATCGACCTATGAACCAGGAGGTCATGGTTCAATTCCTAGTCAGGGCACATGCTTGGGTTTTGGGCTCATTCCCCAGTGTGGAGTGTGCATGAGGCAGCCGATCCATGATTCTCTCTCATCATTGATGTTTCTATCTCTCCCTCTCCCTTCCTTTTTAAAATCAATAAATATTAAAAATCAAATAAAAAGCACCTTGCCTCTGTCATGCCCTTCTTCCCTGAAACCGGGCACAGGCATCCCCAACCTTCCACCCCCCAGTCCTTGCTTGGGCTGTGCTGACAGAGCCCTACCCTTGGCCAGCACTGACTATTGATTTGAATGGAACTAAGAGATGAATGTTTCACTTTGGGATTCCCTGTCATTTCGGCCCTGGCGAGATCACAAGCTCGGACAGAAGCTTCCATTCTTTGCATCTCCTTAGGTTCGGCTCAAGGGAGGCAGCTGCCCCATGCACTTGACCGGAGGCCTGCTCTCAACTCTCAGAAGGCAGAACCCCTGCTCTGGAGGGGAGGGCTCTCTGACTACGCCTGCTCCAATGTGTCCCCTTCCCACCAAGCCGGTCTTCCAAGGGCTCCCAAAGTCAGCAAGTCCCAGGGGAGTGTGATGAGCCACAAACAGATCAAGAAATCTTCTTCTTCTTCTTCTTCTTCTTCTCCTTCTTCTTCTTCTTCTTCTTCTTCTTCTTCTTCTTCTTCTTCTTCTTCTTCTTCTTCTTCTTCTTCTTCTTCTTTATTTTTTAAATTTAATAAATATTTATTGTATCTTGCTCTCTCTCTTCTTCTGGCACCCCCACAATTCTGATGTTGTTACGCTTGAAGCTATCCCAGAGGCTCCTTACACTATCTTCACATTTTTGGACTCTTTTCTCTTCTTGCTTTTCCAGTTGAATGTTTTCTGCTTCTTTATATTTCAAATTTTTGACTTGATTCTTGCCATCCTCTAGTCTGCTGTTAGGACTCTGTATAATATTTTTTATTTCAGTCAGTGTCTCTAGTATGTCCTTTTCATCTCCTCTTGGGTCTCACTAAATTTATCCAACTTTTCTAGCATATTCTTGAAAAACCTTATAAGCGTGGTTTTGAACTCTATATCCAGTCGTTTTTTTCCCTCCATTTCTTTTGTTTGTGATCCCTTCCCTTGTCTCGGCATTTTCACTATGCCGGGGAAACTTCTGTGTTGAATTCAGCCTTATGATACCAGACTTGCAAAACCACAGAAGCCTCTGTTGAGCTTGGGAGGGGTGGAGTCTCAGGGCTTAAGGGACCGCCTTGCCTTCCAGTCGGCCCTGCCCTCCATGGCCCTTGAGTCTCACATGACTGGGTAATCACTGGAGCGGTCCTTGTGCCTCTAGACCGCTGTTTCTCCGGCTACCCTGTGCACCAGGACCACATGAGACTAGGTCCCCAGGGTTTCACCTGAAAAAGGGGCCCAGTGGAGTCAGAAGTGGCACCGTTGGGAGGGTCTGTCTCCCATCCACTCGGAAAGCCAGCGGCACAATCAGCAATCTGTCCTGTGCGCAGTGCCGTGCGTGCCACCAGACCTCTGATCTTTAGCAACTCCCCTAAATTTCCATGCACTTCTCTCTTTTCACAGTCCAAACTCCCCCCATATGAGTTTCGGCTGGATCTGGGGTTTAGTGTTGTAAGATAAGGGGTTCAATGCCTTTGAGAGTCTCCATTTTCCTCCTGCCAGAGAAAACCAGCCAGGTACTCCGGCACGCGCTCTCTCCACACGCGCGTCTCCATACCTCAGCTTTTTGCAGCTCCTCTGGGTCTCTGTGAGCCCCTCTCTTTCCCTCTAGTTGTAGAACTTCCACTCAGCCAGCTTTCCTGTGGTTCTGGGTGATGTCCATTCTGTCTTTTAGTTGTAGTTTTGAAATTGTTGTGCGAGGCAGCAGTGTAGGTGTTTACCTATGCCGCCATCTTGGATTCTCCCCTCTCTTTTATTTTAGTGTCAGAAAGATCAGCAATGAGTCCAACCAGCGTCGCTCAGTGGTTGAGCATTAACATATGAACCAGGAGGTCATGATTTGATTCCCATTCAGGGCACATGCCCGGGATTTTGGACTTGATCCTCAGTAGGGGGCATTGCAGGGGCAGCCGATCAATGGTTCTCTCTCATCATTGATGTTTCTCTCTCTCTCTCCCTCTCCTTCTCCCTTCCTCTCTGAAATCATTAAATATGTATTTAAAAAAAGAAGAAATATGAAAATAATTTAAAT
This sequence comes from Lasiurus borealis, assembly GCA_004026805.1. Taxonomy (NCBI): domain Eukaryota; kingdom Metazoa; phylum Chordata; class Mammalia; order Chiroptera; family Vespertilionidae; genus Lasiurus; species Lasiurus borealis. The sequence continues at coordinate 9,718 of PVJN01059777.1, forward strand.
AGGTCAGCAGTGAGAGATTGAGGACTGAGCCCACAAACCGGGCATGTGCTCTGACCAGGAATTGAACTAGGACCAGAAGCTCCCAGGAGCTTTTCAGTCCGGAGCACATCTTCATGACTGTAAACTGATAAATGGCTGAGCCTTACTCTGCATGTAAACCTGGTAGAAGGAAGAGGGCAGCCAGGTCCTATGAGAGACTTGGCCCCTCTCTTCTTTTCCAACTGTGATGGAGTGAATGGTGTCCCCCAGAAAAGGTGTCCACATCCTAACCCCTAGACATGGGACCTTATTTGGAAATCGGGTCTTTGCAGGTGTTGCCAAGGTGATATGAGATCTTACAGGAGTGTGTGTGTGCGTGTTTCTGTGTGTGTAGGGAGGAGACTTAGTGCAATATGACTGGTGTCCTTAGAAGAAGAGAGGAGGCACACAGAGAGGGAGAAGGCCATGGAAAGACACAGATGCTCAGGGAGAAGGTCATGTGACAATGGAGGCAGAGACAAGTGATGTGGCCATTAGCCAAAGACTGCTGGCTACTAGCAGAAGCTGGGAGAGACAAGGGAGGTCCCATCCCTCCAGCCTTGGAGTAAGCACGGCCCTGCCCAATCCTTGACTTCAGACTTCTGGCTTCCAGAATGATGACAGGATAAATGTTTGTTGTTTGAAGCCCCCCAATTTGTGGAACTTTTTTACAGCAGCCCCAGGAAATTCCTCCATGGGCCTTCCCCAGGCTCCCAGGACACACCCTGGCTCCCAGGGCATCATTGGGTAGTGAAGATGGTGTCAGCTTTGTGGAGGGATGGATGTTGCAGTGTTTCCCTGCCCCAAGCCATTTGTTTATGTACCATTTCCCTCCAATGCCATTTTTGATAGTGTGAATCCATGGAAAAGAATCCACAGACACGAATGGATGATTCTGTTCAGGGGAGCAAAATATCTCTCCATCAGGTGCATTTGGTTCAATCGAGACTCACTTAGCTTCATGGTTCAAGGTGGATCCATACATCAGTGAAGAAGCAAGGGCTCTTTGTTATTTGTTTGCTGTTTTTAGCTATTTGTCTTTTTAGAAATATAGATTCTGGTGGTTGAGAGGGAACGGAGAAGCTATTTTTCTCCTTTCCTGGCACCTTCCCTGGAAAATGCATCCTCTGGCACTGCCAAGTCTAAAAGGGTGATGTGCAGAGTGGAAAAATAGGAATACGAGGAGATGAGATGCAGGAGTCTTGATGCTGTCACCGCAGTGGTCATTTGCAAGTCCCAGGTCAGAGCTGACTCTGTGACTCTGCTGGGCATAGGCCATAGACCACAGATGTCCCCTCGCACAGGTGTTCAAAGATACCTGGTGAGTGAAGGAATGAATGGGTGAATGACCATGGAGCAAGTGAATGAGTGAAATAATGGTTTTTCTTGCCATGGCTTTGGGTTAAAGATAAAGTCTGATTGAAAGTCTTGGGTACTGCTTGGAATGAGGGTGGGTGTAAAATAGTGCAGGTGCTGTGGTAAATAGTTTGGCAGTTCTTAAAAAAATTAAACATAGTGTTACTGTATAATCTAGCAATTCCAACTCTGAGTATCTGTACAAACAGGTTGAGAGTAGGAACTCAAACACATTTTTGTACACCAGTGTTCACAACAGCATCACTCATAGTAGTCAAAAGGTGGAAGCAACCCAAGTGTCTATTGATGGATGCATGGATGGACAAAACAGAGGCTATCCATGCCATGGAGTGTCATTCACTCTTGAAAAGGAAGGGAATTCTGCACTAGCTGGTTTGGCTCAGTGGATAGAGCATTGGCCCATGGACTGAGAGGTCCTGGGTTGTTTTCAGTCAAGGGAATGTACCTCGGTTGCAGGCTCCTCTGCAGCCTGAACCCTGGTTACAGGCTCATTCGGGAGGCAAATAATCGATGTGTCTCTCTCACATTGATGTTTCCGTCTTTCTCCCTCCCTTCTGCTCTCTCTAAAAATCAATGGGAAAAATATCCTCAGTTGAGGATTAACAACAAAAAGAAAAAAAAGGAAAGAAATTCTGATACGTTTTTCT
>PVJN01059778.1:0-11759 GCA_004026805.1 Lasiurus borealis
CTTATCTCCCTGCTCTTCCCACCCGCCTCCCAGTAGACGGGCGCAGATTCGCTCACATTCCGGTGCTGCTGGGAGGGGGAGGGCAGCATTGTCCTTGGTGAAGGGGGAACCCCTCTGACGGTTTTCTCTCCCCCCACCCCTCACCCCTCACGGCCACCCACTCCTTTTTTCTGTTCTCCCTTCTTCCTCTCTGTTCCTTTTTCGTAATGTGAAATCTACCTATGCCAGTAGAGTTTCCCTTTGATTAATTCCACCGCTTCGTTTGCTAACATTCATTCTTGACTTTCCAGGGGGGTCCTTGCCATTTTGTGGGACACGTCTCACGGTTTAATGAAGCTGAACCAGTTTCTCGATGAGCCAGAGGAAAGGGTCTTGCAGGCATGAACCGGCCAGCTTGGCCCTCCGAGAGGGCTCCGTGCTCCCTGGAGCACCTGGAGAGTTGAGCTCGATTGCATGCTGCTCTCCAGCAAAGCCCACGGCCTGAGCAGTCGGGGTCACCCTCGCTACTCCTTGCAAAGAGCTCCCACCAGGAGAAAGCCATTGTCCTGGGCCTGAGCAAGTCCCTGCTGAGGCAGGTAGAGGGAGGGGACCCGCCCCCTCCAGGAGGAGATTCTGTGGGTACCGCTGAGCTGCTTCTGGTCTGAGCCTGGACTCCAAAAGGGTCCGGAGCAAGGAGAGGCTGAGATGGATTCGTCCTCAGCAGCGTCACTGGCACTTTGCTTTCATCCTCCACTCAGCTGCCTGGTGACACGCTTCCTTCTTCCTCAATTTGCCCCTCCAATGCCAAAGGGAGGGTCTAACATTCAGGACACTAGATAAATGTTATGGATGGACGGACGGGCAGACGGATAGATGGATGGATGGATGGATGGATGGATGGATGGATGGATAGGTGGAAGTTATAAATCTCCACTGAGGAAACACCTGGAACAATCACTCTGTGAAGTGAATGAACAAAAAAAGCACTAGCTTTCCCCTCAAGTCAACAAAGCTTAAGGCAAGTTCATAGTTCATAGTTCACAGTTCATCCCTCTTTGCAGTGCTTTCGAGGGGGGCTGTCCGGTGTGGTTTGGTTGGCTGTTTGGATTTCCCATATCTGGCTGCAGAGGCTGAGGACACCGTGTTCTCTCACTGCAGGCGAGGCAAGGCCTCTCCCTGGTTACTCATTACCTTGTCCTGCGCTTTTTCCTTCTACCGGCGGCCGGTCACCTGCCGGTGAGGAACTTATATTACTCTCAGGGAGATTACTATATGCCACATAATGACACGTTAACATCTTAGAAATGTTCTTTTTACCAAACTACCCAGGCTTTATGGAACTCTCAGATGTAGGTTAATATTCTTAGTGTGTGTAAGGAGTTCTTATAAATCCTCACAGAAGTGAAGGTGAAAAACCTCGCACAACCTTGGGGGAAATAAAGAAATAAGTCCTTCGCACACCAAAAAGTAGTGTAAGCGGCCAAAACTATAAGAATGTAGTCACCTCTACTCTTAAGGAAATCAATCTAAAATAAATGAGATGCTTTATTTACCTCTCACATTTTTAAATTTTAAAACTTAGAGCTGTGGAGAATATTTTTAAAATGAAGTTTACAGCCCTTGGCCGGTTTGGCTCAGTGGATGGAGCATCGGCCTGTGGACTGAGAGGTCCCGGGTTCGATTCCAGTTAGGGGAATGTACCTCGGTTGCTGGCACGTCCTCAGTGGGGGGTGTGCAGGAGGCAGCTGATCAATGTTACATCTCATCGATGTTTCTAATTCTGTCCCTCTCCCTTCCTCTCTGTAAAAACTCAATAAAATGTATGTTTTTTTAAAAATGGAGTTTACACACTCTGGAGTGAGAGTATTCATTTGGTTCAATTAGTATAGAAGGGCACTTTGGAAAAAATGTATAACCTTTGGGAGTATATGAAAGATAGATGCATACATACACACACACACACACACACACACACACACATTGCATATCCTTTCACCTACCTAGCAACTGCACTTTCAGGAATGTGACCCACGAAGGCCAATGAACTTGAAAAGATACTTAATCTCACTAGGTAAAAGGGACATGCAAATGGAACACAGGAAAGCATTTTCAATCAGAGTGGCAACGATCCAGAGTAGGTCATAAAAGCGGGGGTGAGGGTGCAGTGACAAACACACCACCCTCCTCCGAGCGCTGGTGGGCGTGTCACTGTGCAGCCACTTTTTGATGAGCCATTTGACAGTATCTGTTCGAATAAAATAAAATAAAAAAGGTGCCTCGTCCGTGATGTAACAATTCCACTTGCCCGAATTTCCCCAGATAAACATTTGCACATGTGCGTAAGGAATTTGTTTGCCTTGGCAAAACACTGAAAGGAGCCCACATACGAGGCGACAGGGAAAGAACGCGTTACACAGTGATTTGTCCTTGCTCTGGACTCCGGCACACAGCAGCTGCAGGGTGCGAGGCAGACCTGCGTGTGCCGGTGAGGAAAGGTTTCTAAGATACGCTGCCGAGGGGATATAGGTGGCGTGGCGGTATCTGAGCACCACAAATAGAAACTATCCCGCACCACGAGTATATACTCTATTTAGATACATGAAAATGTATGTAAACACATTAAAATAGAAGGTTACACATCAGCCAGTCACAGTTGTTCTTTCTATAAGAGTGACAGTGACTAGATTGAAGCTGAATGTAATGGGGAGTTTTGCCACTTCTGTATTTTATTTTATCTATTTATTTTTTTAATATATTTTATTGATTTTTTACAGAGAGGAAAGGAGAGAGATAGAAAGTCAGAAACATCGATGAGAGAGAGACATCAATCAGCCGCATCCTGCAAGCCCCACTGTGGAGATGTGCCCGCAACCAAGGTACATGCCCCCGACCAGAATCAAACCTGGGATCCTTCAGTCCGCAAGCTGACGCTCTATCCACTGAGCCAAACCGGTCTCGGCCACGTCTGTATTTTATTATTATTATTATTATTTTATTTATTTTTTTATTTTTTTTACCAAGAAAGGTGTTCTTTCGTTACATAGGCATCTAAAAAATATTTAGCCGAAACCAGTTTGGCTCAGTGGATAGAGCGTCAGTCTGCGGACTGAAAGGTCCCAGGTTTGATTCCAGTCAAGGGCATGTACCTTGGTGACAGGCACATCCCCAGTAGGAAGTGTGCAAGAGGCAGCTGACCGATGTCTCTCTCTCATCGATGTTTCTGACTTTCTATCCCTCTCCCTTCCTCTCTGTAAAAAATCAATAAAATATATATATATAAATAAAATAAATAAAATAAAATAAAAAATATTTAAAAGCGTGATCGCACAGAGCTGGCTACGCTCAGACTTATCGCAGCGCTATTTGGAGTGGTGGGAAGTTGGAAGGAACCTGTCCAACGGCGAGGAACACATCATGGATGTATTCCTCACACAACCACCAGAACATCACCCCTTCCATCGCCCAGCAGGAGTGAGAGAGGAAAAGGGGCAACGCCCAGAGCTGTCTTCAAGGACATTCCCTTCAAGGTGCACGTGTCAATGCTATTTCCGTTTCATTGGCCAGAACTCAGGTGGGACCACATCTACACGCAAGGCAGTCTGGGAAATGCAGTCCCTGTTGGAGTGGCCATGTGTCCTGGTAAAAGTCTTGATCCAATATGGGGAGGAGGCACACTGGGAGTTTCCGGGCAGACTGCTCCTGTCTGCTTCAGTTTGTTATTTTCTTTTTCCTACTCGTTAACTCTTACCCTTTTGTGCTCACACTGAGTAACTGAGGCGTCTTCCCCAGAGGGTGGGAGGCCAGTAGACTACATCCCTAAGAGGCAAGGGCTAAACTAGGTTCTCTCTTAAGATGTAAGTCTTCTTGGAAATGACTAGGTTATCGCTTAAGATATAAGTCTTCTTGGAAATGACTAGGTTATCTCTTAAGATGTAAGTCTTCTTGGAAATGATTTAAAAAAAAATGGAAGTATAGTGTTGGCATACACCATAGAAAAATATTGAAATGCAAAGTTTGGAAGCATCAGACTTGACTTCAACATATGTGGAATAAACCAAGAACATTTGTGATAATCACCGTCACCATGGCACTTTGCAATTTTTCATTCTTTTTTTTTTCATATTTTGAATGGATATTATGCTTTATAATGAAAATAACCACCATTTGTAGAAAGTTGTATTAGTTTCCTACTCAAATGACCATAAACTTAGTCACTTAAAGCAAGACAAATGTATTATAGTTCTGGAGGTCAGTGTCAGAAATGAGTCTCCTGGGACTAAAATCAAGGTGTTGGAGGGTTGGTTCCTTCCGGAGACTTGGGGAGAACACATTCCTGGCCTCTCCAGCTACTGGAAGCTGTCTGCGTTCCTTGGCTTGTGGGCGCATCCCTTCAATCTCTGTTTCCGTGGTCACACCACTTCCTCCTCCTCCTCATCTGATTTCCTACCTGTCCCATGTGAGGCCCACCTGGGTTGCCCAGAATAATCTCCCCATGTTAAGATTCTTTTAAAAAATATATATATTTTATTGATTTTTTTACAGAGAGGAAGGGAGAGGGATAGAGAGCTAGAAACATCCAAGAGAGAGAGACATCGATCAGCTGCCTCTTGCACGCCCCCCTACTGGGGATGTGCCCTCAACCAATGTACATGCCCTTGACCGGAATCGAACCTGGGACCCTTCAGTCTGCAGGCCGACGCTCTATCCACTGAGCCAAACCGGTTTCAGCCCATTTTAAGGTTCTTGACACAATCAAACCTGCGAAGTCCCTTTTGCCATACCCGGTAATGTTCACAGGTTTCAGAGATTAGGTCTTGGACATCTTTGGGTCGGGGGTCATTATATTCAGTCAACCAAAAAGGCGAATGTATCCCATACACTGTGCTCACTCTTTTCTACGTGCCTTCTCTAATCCTCACCGCATCCCCTAACCTTAGGGTGATACCCGATGTAAGTGTTATGATCAGTTTGCCGGTGAGCGATGGCCTACCTCACAGGTGCCACACAATCTGCAGGGACTAAAGACAGAATCCAAAGCGACATCTGCCCTAGTCAAGGTCATTGTCCCGTAATAACCATCGACACCCCCACTTTAAAGATCGTCACCCACGGTCGTTGCAAAGAGCCCTCAGCAGGTCAGGGAGCCACGAGTGACTTCATGAACGCTCCCCTGCACCTCCATTTCCATAATTCACCCAGAAACCTGGACCAGCACTGTGCACCGTCTACCCTCACTTCAGGAGAAAGAGTGTCCCTAAACGGCCGAGAACACACGCACAACGACACAATAGGGCGACCCGTGACACAGAAAACCAATGACCGCGGTGAAGAGAGAGGGCCGTTCTGGGCACGCTCTGGGGTTTCCTTGGAAAGGGCTTGGCTGTGTCTTTCTCCGCGTTTTGTCGTTGCTCCTGTTGAGGGTCTCAGGGGACACAGGCCTGGCCATTAGCGCGCTGCGGGAGCCAGCCTCCCTTTCTCCGGGACGCAGCGCCCGGAGGTTCTTTCTGCTGCCTCCTCGCAGCCATAGCAACCGTGGCGGGGTCATCCGTGGTTGCCAACTCCTCAAGTGGAAGGAGATTTAAAAAAAAAAAAAAAAAAAAACCTGTGTCAATCCAGGACACACAAGAGAAGTTTGTTGTTGTTGTTGTTTTAATTTAAAAATATATATATTTTATTGATCTTTCACAGAGAGGAAGGGAGAGGGATAGAGAGCTAGAAACATCGATGAGAGAGAGACATCGATCAGCCGCCTCCTGCACGCCCCACACTGAGGATGTGCCCACAACCAAGATACATGCCCTTGACTGGAATCGAACCTGGGACCCCTCAGTCCGCAGGCTGATGCTCTATCCACTGAGCCAGACTGGTTTCGGCCCCATCGTGCTTTTAAACTTGAAGCTTTTTGCACCTGTTCGGTGTCTGGGTGGACTGCAAGGAGGAGCACGTTTACAGAAACACTGACACTCCCAGTCCTGGTAACCAAATGCCCCAACCGTGTGGGCCCGGGGGCGGCCCCCATACCCCCAGCCCACCTGACCCTCAGGCGCGAGGGAGACTGTGAAAGAAGAAGCAGACATTTAACTTCTCTTTGCGCAGTGAATCGCTCTCTGCTGACCTTGAAAGGTCACAGGAACCACCAGACGGAGCCGGCTTGGAAATCCCAGGTGTCCTCCACCCCAACTGGCAGGGTTGGGGGTGGGCGGGCTCTGACTCAGGTCCCGCCCCTGGGCCTAATGACCGCCAGCACAGGCTGCAGGGAGAACCCTCCTTATGCCATAGCCCGGCCCACGGGGGGCATAGGCGCCCCTCTCTCATACCTCTATCCCTCCTGCTGCCCCCCCACCTGACCTACCCCCACTCTACCCAGTGAATGCCACCCTGAACCACTTAACTGCAAGGCTCTGCTCGGGTGGGTGGCACTGGCTGTGTACACACGGGGCTCGGAGCATCCTGCCTCGGCAAACACAGGTCCTAACCTTCCCTATGGGAGTCGCCAACGGCCCCCCAGATCCTGGGCCTAACTCCTGCCACCACCACCCTTCAAGCATTCCTCAGTCACCCCTTTCACATTCTCAGAGTGAGGCTGGGGAATGCCGAGGCTCCATCCCTCTCTTCCCCACCAGAGTCCACCTCCCCGGTTCTGGTTTCCCTCTGAGGACCTGCCTCCTCACGACAGTTCACAGCGGGCAAGTCCAGCCACATCCCAGTATAGTTATTTAATCATTGCTTGCAATATGCTTATTGAATTGTCGACTACAATTATTAGTTAATAATGAACTCTGCCCTGCTTGTTCATTGGTGAATGCATAAGTGATGGCGTGGGTTGTGGGAAGCCGTGGCAAAGGACAAAAAAAATCAGAGGGAGCAGGCAAAGGAGGGTACTCGTTCACGCCGCTGGGCTTTGGAGAGGCACGAAGATGGAGATCTGGGAACTAGGGAAGAGTTTCTCATCTAGACTATGCTCTCTGTATAGGAGTGCGTTTTTTAAAAGTATATTTTATTGATTTTTTACAGAGAAGAAGGGGGAGGGATAGAGAGTTAGAAACATCAATGAGAGAGAGACATAAATCAGATGCTTCCTGCATGCTCCCTACTGGGGATGTGCTCGCAACCAAGATACATGCCCTTGGCCGGAATCGAACCTGGGACCTTTCAGTCCACAGGCCGACACTCTATCCACTGAGCCAAACCCATTGGGGCTCTGTATAGGAGTTTTTAAACTTCCAATCATTCTACCTGATTTTTTAAAAATAAATCTTCACTTGTGTATATTTTTTTATTAAAAAAAAAAAGATGGCTGAAACCAGTTTTGCTCAGTGGATAGAGCGTCAGCCTGCAGACTGAAAGGTCCCAGGTTTGATTCCATTCAAGGACATGTACTTAGGTTGCAGGCACATCCCCAGTAGGGGGGGTGCAGGAGGCAGCTGATCGATGTCTCTCTCTCATCGATGTTTCTAACTCTCTATCCTTCTCCCTTCCTCTCTATAAAACATCAATAAAAAAAATTGAACAACAATAAAAAAACAATAGGTCACACAAAATGTTAAAAAATTTATAAATATCTTAAAAGCAAAATTGCTATGTAAAATAGGCTAAAACATAACTGCAACTTTTGGGAACCTTCATTACACATGGCATCGATGCCTAGCCCATGATCAATCCACTTTTATTTTCCTGTTTCTCTTACTCCGGGAAGTAACAATAAAATGGCTTTGCTTAAATATAAAAACTAGCCTATTTTCTCATCTCGCTTACTTGCTTGTATTACATGGTTTTCCCCAACTGCCTGAGACGTCCTAAAGACGGCTCGCTAGCTAGGAAGCTTAGGAAACGTCTGTATCTTTTATAACCACCCACGTCGGGTTTGCCTTTGAAGTTTCAGGAGGCAGAAAATTCCTTTAAGGTTTTCTCTGTAAATAAAGACTTTTTAAAGAGCACTGACTAGACATTTCACAGAACACGGGGGAGCGTTTGCCCAAGGTCAGTGTGCAAAATGGCTTGAACTGGACTCAAGGTCACCAAGGACGCCATGCTGAGAAGAGCTTAAGTAGAGTGATAAGAAGGGGCGGGGGATGTGCAGTCAACAGGCCGTGGCAGTGACCTTGACGCGTCAAGTTGCAGGGCCATGGAGCCCAGATATGCAATCCAACGTTACTGTGGATGTTCCTGTGAGGGTGTTGTGGATGAGATGAACATTTTAAAAAAATATATTTTATTGATTTTTCATAGAGAGGGAGGGAGAGGGATAGAAAATTAGAAACATCGATGAGAGAGACATCGATCAGCCACCTCCTGCACTCCCCCTATTGGATTGCACCCGCAACCAAGGTACATGCCCTTGACCTGAATTGAACCTGGGACCTTTCAGTCTGCAGGTTGAGGCTCTATCCACTGAGCCAAACCGGTTTCAGTGAGATGAACATTTTAATCAGAGAACTTTGAGCAAAGCAACTGCTCTCTCTAACGTGGACGTGTCTCACCCCATCAGGTGAAGGCCCACATAGAACAGAAGACTGACCTCGCCCACCCAGGACAGAACGCTGCCGCAGACTCACTCCCTTTAGACTCGAACGACAGCACCCGCTCCTGCCTGAGTCTCCAGTCTGTGGGCTCCACTGGCCAACTGTGGACGTGGCCATAATGGCCTGAGTCAGTTCCTTAAAATAAAGCTCCTTCAAATATACACAAACATATCACAGCCTTTTGTGTCTGTGCCTCTGGAGAACCCTGACTATCACAGATCTCACACCTCTCTGAGCCTCGCTTTCTTCATCTGTAAAGTGGCGCAGGTTTCTGTTACCTTGACGTGATCCGGGGAGAATATACATAAAGCACAAGACATGTCTCGGGTGTAAATAAAAGGTGGCATTGAAGGGGGAGCACTACAAACATGAAACTAAAGAAACGCTTCTCTTGCCAAAACCGGTGTGGCTCAGTGGATAGAGCGTCAGCCTTCGGATTGAAAGGTCCCAGGTTGGATTCTGGTCAAGGGCATGTACCTTGGTTGCGGGTGCATCCCCAGTGGGGGACGTGCAGGAGGCGGCTGATCGATGTCTCTCTCTCATCGATGTTTCTAACTCTCTATCCCTCTCCCTTCCTCCCTGTAAAAAAATCAATAAAATATATTTTTAAAAAAGAAAGAAAGAAACGCTTCTCTCCCTTCCGTAGCTCACACCTCTGCAAGCGAGATCCTAACAGGGGTAGGAAGGGGTGTCAACACCACAGGAACAGGGCTACAGGTTTGTGTTCTCAGGTAAGACAAGGACTAAATACGCCACCCAAAACACTGCCCTTTGTCCTACGGATTGTTTTCAGCTGCAGGCAATTAGCGCTCTGCCCTCCCCCTCCCCGTCTAAAAGCAGGAGGAGAATTTCCATTGGCACAGGTGTGTCCCTTTCCCTACCAGGAGGAGACGTACTACAGAGACAGCTCTCAGCCTCTGCAATCTCAAGCCTGTTTCCCTCTCCCTGGATTGACGGTGTGTTTACCCGGAGAAGACAGAGGCAGAGGCATTTAGGAAGGTCATACTGGCAGTCCATGGGGTCGAATAGATGGAAAAGTCCGCTTAGGAGTGAAGTGATCTGTAATTATGGGTGGATGACCACCAGTTATTTCTTATTCCTGCTATATGTTGAAACGAGAGATTATGGCATACAAAGCATGGGGCTTAAAGTCTGAGTTTTCAAATCCCAGCTGTGCTTCTTAGCAGCTGTGGGCACTGGGAGAGTGAGACATACTCTCTGAGCTTTATTACCCATCTGTAACATTCCGTTATGGGGCAGAAGAACACAGCAGATCCTGGAGTCACTGGAAGAAAACTTGGTTACCAAGCCCAGGCTTAACGGATCTAAGACCGAGACAATGGCACTAGCAGAATTAAGTTTGAATGGGATGACAGCATACATGGAGGGAAAAAAGAGAGAGAGAGAGAAAATGATTTGGAAAAGTTGAAAGAACTTCAGAAATATCGAGAGCCTCCTGACTACAAGGGCTTGTGGAAGTAGCTAAACCCCAAAGTGCTTTTCCAACCTCCTTTTTAGTCAAGGAAGGGAGTTCTGTTTAAGAGAGTAAGAGCCGAAACCGGTTTGGCTCAGTGGATAGAGCATCGGCCTGCAGATTAAAAGGTCCCAGGTTCTATTCCGGTCAAGGGCATGTCCCTTGGTTGCGGGCACATCCCCAGTAGGAAGTGTGCAAGAGGCAGCTGACCGATGTCTCTCTCTCATCAATGTTTCTCTCTATCCCTCTCCCTTCCTCTCTGTAAAAAAATCAGTAAAATATTTTTTTTTTTAAAAAAAGAGAGAGAGAATAAGAGAGAAAACCTCCATGAACCAAGAGAAATCTAATCTCTCCCGCACTCGGGGTGACCAGCTGGCCAGGCTAAGTAGTGTGGATGCTCAAGGGCCTTGCTGCCCTTGCTGGCCTTCAGACGGTTCTGGATGAGACCCTGAGAGAGATGCTCTGTCGGACTCCAGTTCAACTGTGTGGACCTGGGAGAGCGAGTCACACATTGTCGTTCCTGCTAGGACCCGTCGTATGCACACCGATGAGCACACAGACCCCGGATGCTCCAACTCTGGTCTCCTAACGACACAGGGGGGCTCTGAGCGCTGAGGGGTGTGCGATCCTTGTCCGCCCTTTGCCTGCGCAGGTGCCAGCGTACGAAGCGAGCGCAGAGGGGCAGCCTGCGTTTCCACTGGGTGGTAAACACGAGCAACTTGTGTGCTCTGATTCCCGTCCCAGCGCAGAGAGAGGGGGGGAACTTTAAACTCGCTGGCGGACAGGGGATGCCTCCATCTCTCCTAATTCCTTCCTCCAGCTCCGCCGTCCCAGCCTCAGTCCTCGGGGGACTTTCTTCGCTGAGTCATAACGGTAACCTCTAGGCTGTCCCCAGAACTAAGCGGAAGTCCCCTTATAGCAGCGCTGGGTTTTCTTTAAGGATTTTCATCCCTTTGACAAAAAATAAAAAAGTTAATATACATCCAATCCTTATGCTTATTGCTATTGGTTTTATTTAAAAAAGAATAATGGCCGAAACCGGTTTGGCTCAGTGGATAGAGCGTCGGCCTGCGGACTGAAAGGTCCCGGGTTCGATTCCGGTCGGGGGCATGTACCTTGCTTGCACGGGCGCATCTCCAGTAGAGAGCGTGCAGGAGGCGGCTGAAAGATGTCTCTCTCATCGATGTCTCTCTCTCATTGATGTTTCTGACTTTCTATCCCTCTCTGTAAAAAGTCAATAAAATATATTTAAAAAAAAAAAAAAAAGAAGAGAGTTTAGCTCTGGCTATTTAAAAAAAAATAAAAATAAATAAATAAATTCCTGCCCTCGAAGATTGCACAGGCTGCTCGGGGAATCCAGCATAAAATGCAGGGAGAGCCAGACCCAGCGGGGAGGCAGGTCACTGGCCCTGAGGAAGGCGTGAGAGCACTAACGCTTCCTGAGCAGCCGCTGTGTGTGTCCCAGGCCGGCCTGGCGCTTCCCCGTGCTCAGCCTGGGCTTCTCCGGAAGGTGGAAGAGGCCGCTGGCCCTCCCCGGGGGAAGCTCCGGTTAGGGAACCAGCGGGGGGAGGGGCTTCCCACCCAAGTTCCTGGGTAAACCTCCGGGGACCGTTCGGCTCCCCCCGCCTTCTCAGGAGGAGCGGGCACTGCCGTTGGCTGCGTCCAGAGCGGACCGTGGCTTTCCCTGACACCTGCTCCCGCAGGGGGACACGGGGCCTTACACTCAGAGTCTCCTGCAAGCCATTGGCCCAAGTGCCATCCGAGTCCCCTCCCGCTGCCCTACC
>PVJN01059779.1:0-11759 GCA_004026805.1 Lasiurus borealis
GGTGCGGTGGATGGGGGGGTAGCAGGAAGCCAGGCAAGCCAGAGGGAGGCGCAGTGCTGGGAAAGTGAGTCAGCCCTTTCCCTTCAGTGGGCACCACGTGACTCACACTTTTCACCATAAACTGATCTGACTGAGTCGCATACTGTGTTTTTGTTGTTTCTTGGTGGTGGTGCTGTTTGTTTTAAGATACATTTTATTTAACCAGTAAGATGAGCTTGAAAAACCATCTGGTCAGGGATAATAATCTCTGTCTTTCCTTTGAGGCAGGCCATCAAGCATGTTCCCTGTGTGGCTGGTGACAAACTGACGATGGGAATAAAACACTAACTTCTAACGGGGGTCTGAGGCTGCAGGTTACGCTGCCAGGCAAATCCTCTCGGATGGGAATTGATTCGTGTTTATCTCCCACGCGATCAGACAAGGTGAGAGTTTGATCTGTGCTGGCACTGCAGTCATCAGAGAGCATTAGTGTGTTTTCTAACGTTCATCCACCCTTTCAAAAACATATTTATTGAGTGCTTACCTGCACGAGGCATTGTTTGTCTTGGAAGCCCCAGAATGCCGGGTTGCGGGAGCAGCTGGGGGCGGGCGCACAGGCGGTGGTCTCTGTCCTCTCCTCTGAAGGCCTGGGAACGTCAAATCCTCTCTGCTGACTCACTCACCGCAGGCGGGTGCCCCCTTCCCCCGGAAGGGAAGTGTGAATTCGTGGCGAGTCAACTAGCTTTTTCCCCTTTAATGAATCTTCAGTGACGGTTTTTTTCCTTAAGAGCATGTTCCCAACTTATTAAAGCAATAAGTTCCTGTGGAAAGTGCTTAACATAACAGTTTCTCGGCCAGCTTTCCCTTCCAGCTGATAACATCGCGGCGAAGGAGGAACACAGGGTTAGAAATTTGGGACTAAACACTCCCACATGTTTTGTAAGATAAAAATGAACAGTGCTGAAAGACGTTTGAAGCTTATCAGGAAGACTTGTGTTCACTTTTCAACCAAGTTTCTGCTTTTTTTTTTTTTTTTTCTTGATTCCCTTCTCACTCCAACACAGATTTGAGGAACTCGAGCTTTTGACTGATCTATGCACTCAGACTTCAATTGCAGTCTTTTCTGGGCCTTGATATTCCAAGTGTTTGGGATTTCTCTTACTTCTTCACTTCACTGGTGTTTGTAAATGGGCCTGTGTGGGGCAGCAGTCATGAGACAAGGAGAGGAAAGTTGGAGAATCACTGTATTGGCAATATGTGCCCATCGCTCCTTCCTTCCTTCCTTCTTTCCATGTGCAGCGATTTCTCGTAGGCCAGCCACGGTTGCTCTTCCCATAGACCATATCCACAGAAAGATTCATGCCAAGCATTCTCTTTTTATTTTTTTAAATATCTTTTTTATTGATTTCAGCGAAGAAGGGGGAGAGAGATCAATGATAAGAGAGAATCGTTGATCAACTGCCTCCTACATGCCCCCTACTGGGGATCAAGCCCACAACCCAGCCATGTGCCCTGACCAGGAATTGAACAGTATCCTTTCGGTTTCATAGGGCGACGTTTAACCACTGAGCCACACCAGCTGGGTGCCAACCACTCTCTTATTCCAATCCTGAAACCAAAGCAAGGGCAACATAAAAGGACCACATGTGGCCGAGACCTGTTTGGCTCAATGGATAGAGCGTTGGCCTGCGGACTGAAAGGTCCTGAGTTCGATTCTGGTCAGAGGCATGTACCTTGTTTGCGGGCACATCTCCAGTGTGGGGTGTGCAGGAGGTGGCTGATTGATGTCTCTCTCTCTCATCGATATTTCTGACTTTCTATCTCTCTCCCTTCCTCTCTGTGAAAAATCAATAAAATATATTAAAAAAAAAAAGGACCACATGTGAAAACTTGTGTAATCGCAGCTTCTCTACAGGATGGTCCATTGGAACTTCCCTAATAAATGCCTTTGCTGGAGGTGGTGGTGGTGGTAGTGGTAGTGATTTCTAGGCTAGAAAACACCCTCTTGATCTAGGAGAGTGACACACGCTTTTTAATAAAGCAGATTGACAGTCCGCATCAGAAGCCTTTAAAATGTGATGGTCTCTGATCCAGTAATTCGTTTTTAGAATACAGACCAAGGAAATTAATTGAAGTAAAGAAATAAAGTTGTATGCCTGATACCTCATACTGATCAACATTATATTATTTATAGTGGCAGATACTTGGGTATAAGAAAATTTTACAACAGGAAAATAGTAAATTATAAAGTATCCTCAAGTGGTATAATAAATTTCTTGTAGTAACAAGAAAAAACATCCATATGTTGCTAATGATAAAGCAGAATTCTATTCAAAATTCTATTTACAGAAAAGTATTATCAATGATGAAACAAAAACTAAGTAAATAAATGTAAAAGACTACTACCAAAACACCAGTATAAGTACCTGTAAGTAAAATGACTATAGTCTTTTTTTTTAAATTCTTTTAAGGATTTTTTCAAAGTGGAATGTAATTCTTAGTATCTAAAAAGGTCAGATGTGAGGAGAAAGCAGACTAAGTATTATTTAAGTACTGAGAGTATTGTGCATATTCAAGCTAATACCCATTTATCAAAGCTGGCATTGAATGTGTAGAAAATGTGAGAAGTTTCTCTTGATATTGTTTATAGATTTCAGACAATCTGGAATATTGTCAAAATTACCAAAGCTCCAATAGTAGAAACTTACAGTGAATTCCTTTTATTTTTATATCAAATTGGGATGTGGATAGTGGGACTTGATGAATCACCTATTTCCTCAATCACTACAGTAAACAGGAATTTCTGTTTCAGTGATGGGAGACATTGCTTCCCGCGTGCTTGTTCTGCAATGTGTTAGAACTCCTTTAAGTTCAGTCTGAGAGAAAGAGCTCAGTCTCCAAGTATACAAACTCCAGCAAGTTCTGTGTGACCGTGGCCAAGTCCATGTAACTAAACATCAGATTCCTTATCCGCAGACAGGGCATAGTAATAGCCGTGATTTCATTTGTGTGCCGCGGCCCATTTCTTGGCCCAGGAATCACCAGGGAGACTGACTTTAGTGTTCAGGTAAGAACAGAAGGGACAGGTAGTTAGGTTAGGCATACCTGATGGCACTCGATTTAATGCCTCTGAGGGCATTAGGGAGCCATTGACTAGACGAAGCAACAAGGAATATGCTTTTTTAAAGCATTTCTGGATGTTAAAAACTGCTCTACCTGGCCCTAGCCAGTTTGGCTCAGTGGATAAAGCATTGGCCTGAGGATTGAAGGGATCAGGTTGGATTCGGGCCAGGGTCACGTCCCATGTGGGAGACAGCCAGTGGATGTGTCTTTCTCACATTGATATTTCTCTCCTGCTGTCTCTCAATTAAACAAACAAACAAACAAACAAACAAGGAAAATCCATCAGGCCAGGCTTAACAAAACTAGCCTGCACTGCCTAAATGGCTAGTAACGCATGCGTCTTATCCGTGGTCAGATCAGCATAGGATGGCAAGGTTTGTAAAACCTTCTGTGACCTCCTGGGTGTTGGCAGCGAGGGAGGGTCTTGTCCTTGGCTTAAGGTTTTCCTGTGGCAGAATTTGCTGGTCCTCTCGCTTTCGCCCTCCTCCCCTCCAGTGAACCGTACTCTCCCAGTGGGTGGATTTAGAAAGAGGAAATGAGCCCATCTGGCTCAGCTGCTTCCCACAGAAGATGTAGTGTCTCTTTTTAAAATTTTTTTTATTTTTTATTATTTTTTGAATACAGACTTTATATTTTACTTATTTTTAAAATTTCTTCATCGATGCATGTATTACATATGTGTTCTTATTCTTCCATTACCCTTCCCACCTCCCATTCATGCCCCCACCCCCCTGTTGTCTGTGTCCATTGATTAGGCTTATGTGCATGCATACAGGTCCTTTGGTTGATCTCTCCCCCTTACTCCCATCATCCCCTCCCTTCCCTGAGGTTGGACGTTCTGATGTTTCTCTGGATCTATGATGTAGTGTCTCTTGATCTCCAAGTTGGCTGAGGAGAGAGGGTCCCCGGACTCCCGTGCTGTCTGTCACAGGGCGGTGTGACATTCAGGAGTGCGTTGTGGGAAAGCGGCATGGCTTCCAGACTTAAAACTGTGCTCTCTGACCCAACCTGAATAAGCACCATGCTTTTTGTTGTTGTTGTTGTTTTTCTAAATGTATTTTCATTGATTTCAGAGAGGAAGGGAGAGCAAGAGAGAGATAGAAACATCAGTGATGAGAAAGAATCATTAACTGGCTGTCTCCTGCACACAACCCCCTGCTGGGGATCGAGCCCACAAACCAGGCCTGTGCCTTTGACCGGAATTGAACCCGGGACCCTTCAGTCCGAAGACCAATGTTCTGTCCGCTGAGCCAAGCCCCAAAAGAGTTCTGGAAGCCAACTCTGCATCAGCAACTCCAGTGTTGAAAGTCCTCAGCTCAGAATGAGTATGTTTAGCGGGTAGAGTTGAGCAGCTTTAAAATACCAGCGAGGGAGACCCTAACAGATGCCTGGGATCCTAGACATATTACAGGATGGTCATGTAATTATATTTCAGGGGACAAGACAGGATTTGTTTTCCATCAAAATCCACGTAATGATGTGCTGTGCTAGCATACGGTTCTCCTGAATATAGGGAAACACGATGAGGCAGAGCTATCTCATTCTCACATGCCATTAAAATGCTGCCATTTGTAACGACAGGATTGCAGAACGCCCTTATGTCATCAGATGATACACTGGCATCAGCCAAGGATTCGCACAATTTGGGCTGCTGGGAGGGCTATGCCGTGGCTTATGGAATTTTCACTAATATAATTATGCTGCTTGCTCCGAATTAGTACCCAGTGGATGAACAAAAGACCACATTACGTTGCCAAATTCATCATCTGCCCTGGAAAAGTTACCACTGTATTGAGACTGCTACCAACGTTGATCAGCAAAGCGTGGCATTAGTTCTTAATATTTTTCCCGCCATATGGCACTTCACCCATGTAGAGCGGCGATGTCCATTTTGCAGAGTTGTAGTGCCATCGCCGTAATAAGGAATTTGGGGGTCATTTAAAGAATCGGTAATCGCCAAAGGGAGTTTGTTCTGTAGAACGAGTTTAGCGGCATCGTTGGAACAAATGGGCTGAGCAAATCACTTCTAAAGCTAGATACTTACAGCAAGTTTCAAAGCTATCTGAAGTTGCCACATTGAATGTCTATGCTAAACAGCAAACAGCCAAGCCAGCCAGTAAGGTTTCAGTGAATAAGGAGCACACACTTTCTAATTCCCTTCCTTTACAGGGAGATTTCTTCTCTTTTCACATTAATGGGTTTTATATATCTACGTGACTTGATGAAGCACATTAAATTGTCACTATGTTCCTAGCTTCAACCCACCAAAATTGGGGAGAAGAAATACTGTTCCTTTTTTCTGCCCATCTTGCTTAGGGATTTCTTAAAAAATTAATTGGTCCTCCAAATGAATAATACAGATGTACATAATTAAAACACATGCATGCACAAGCAAAGACTCATTTTTAAAGAAATTGCCAGAAAAGTTACTTTTTTCCCATTCTCTAATTTTAATTTTGCCAGTTCAACGCCGTAGCACTTCATAATAAGAACAGTCTTTTTAAATATATATATATATATATATATATATATATATATATATATATATATATTAATTTTTTACAGAGAGGAAAGGAAAGGGATAGAGAGCTAGAAACATCGATGAGAGAGAAACATCGATCAACTGCCTCCTGCACACCCCCCACTGAAGATGTGCCCGAAACCAAGGTACATGGCCTTGACCAAAATGGAACCTGGGACCCTTCAGTCTGCAAGTCAACACCCTATCCACTGAGCCAAACCGGTTTTGGCAAGAACAGGTTTAAAAGGCTGCAACAAAACAGGGACAACTCCAGTAGCATAACACTGTGTCCCTGCAACTCATCAAGGCTGTGATTAATTCAGTGGTGGCACCACCAAAACAAAATGAACAAATCCTCTTTCATTACAAATACAAATGGCTGTCGATCATCCTTATTAATTATGGTTATTAAATGGTGATAGGAACATTTGATGGGGACTGGATGGTTAGACCGAGAGCTGTGCTATCCCTTTCATTCAAATCCTGCTGTCTCTTCCTCCCATGGATGATGTACACAGAAGTTAGCTCTGCAAGATGCTTTTGGTATGTAGATCACTGTTGTAATTTTATACATTCTGTTCTCTCACCCTAAAACACTTTTCCCTCTCGCCTTTAATTCCCTTTTGACCAGAAAACTCCCATCTTATCCTCAGGGATGAGCTGAGATATCCCTTTCTCTCCATGTCACACACCGCACTAATGAGGTCCCCGTTCAGTTTCCTGGCCTCCTGTTGTGAAACTGGCACAGCAGTTGTTGTTGATTCCTGGTGCTCACTGTTGGTTGGCATTGTGGGCACTCATATTGAGTCCTCACCCTTCTAGAAGGAGAAGCCCTGCTCCTGCCTTCCTTAGCGCATGCGTCGATCCTTGTAGCTGTCCCTCTCCATCTCAGCTCACGCTGGAAACTAGTTCTGTGAGGGAACCACCAGGACCACAAAGGCACAGCCCTGTAGCGCCTTACTCTGTGCCCCTCCTTCCCCACGGCTTCCCCCCGGAAGCCAGGCATGCAGGGGCATCCGCAGTCTGCCTGGCAACCTTTGACCAGGAGGAGAGCAGAGCCGGTGGGTAAAATCGTCCTTCTTCCTCCAGCATTGAGGGTCCTGGGGCCCAGCCATTTAAATGATCGCGATGGCGCTTCTGTCAGGCCTGTGACGTGATGGCAGGTTCATATGAACCCTCGCATAGTTTCTTCCACCCCTGCCCCCCCCTTTTTTTGTTGTTAATCCTCACCATGAGGATTTTTTCCATTTATTTTTAGAGAGAGTGGTGGTGGCTGGGGGGAGAAACACACAGAGAAACACTGAGGTGAGAGAGACACATCAATTTGTTGCCTCCCACATGTGCCCCAACCAGAGCCAGGGATGGAGCCTGCAACCAAGGTATGTGCCCTGGACAGGAATCAAACCCAGGACCCTTCAATCTGCGGGGCAATGCTCTATGCACTGAGCCAAATTGTCCGCAGTGGTCGGCAAACTCATTAGTCAACAGAGCCAAATATCGACAGTACAGTGATTGAAATTCCTTTTGAGAGCCGAAAATGGACTTCTGTGCATGGGCCACAAGGTTTCAATCACACTGTACATGGTATTTTGTGGAAGAACCACACTCAAGGGGCCTAAGAGCCGCGTGTGGCTCACGAGCCACAGTTTGCCGACCACTGGTCTTTCTGCCTTCTTTTTCTCCTTTCCTCCCTGTTTTGTGCTCCTAGGACTGTCTCCCTAACAAAGAAGAGGCACATAAGTCTCTGGCTAAGGCTGTCCCTCCTGGGGAACCAGGCTAAGACAGACAGCAATGAGCACATCGTAGTTACATAATAAATAGATTTTAGTTGAATTAAGATAATCTAGAATGAAAATGTTAGAGACCCTCTGAAATATTTTCAGTTTGGAATTTCACCTATGCAGGGAGAAAACAGTTCCGTTATAGTGAGCTGACCTCACACCGGGAATTGTTGGAACTAACTTCCCTCCAGGAGTGCATATAGCTGTGCATGGTGTTTTATCCGTGGTAATTTAGAAAGGAAAAATAGTCGTTAACTCTGAACTCCTTCTGATATTTTCCCAAAAGCCTGAAGTGCTGTGTAGCAAAATACTCACATATCAGAGTTTTTGGCAAGCACAGGGCGGGAGACGGCTAAGCCGGGTTCTTCTGGAAGTCAGGCGGCAGGAAACCGGATCCTTTGGGCCCCAGGGTTCGCACAGCCCCTGCGAGCCTCGCGACCCCCGCCCAGGGCCCTGGAACCACCTTGGAGCCAGGGGAGCCTGGTTTCCCTGGCAGCTCGGGAGGGAGGCGAGTAGGGGGGCGAGACTTCTCAACGCCTAGAGACCGCCGGCTTGTTTGTTTAAACCTGCTTTCTGGGATTAGCTCTATCTGACTGTGCGTTTGGGGCTGCAGGTTAGACTCGGGTCAAGTAGGAGATTTCAACACATCTGATAGGAGTTTGTTCTTCATGAGAAAAGGAAAGCTTTTCAGCATCGGGCCCAGTGCCCCCGTCTTAAACTCTTTGTACTATTTGTATGTGTAAGGAGGTTCGGGCGGTGTAGGGCTGTTTTAAACCCCAATGCCCATAACATTCATCACTATCTATCATTGGGAACTATTATAGGGCCTCAAAGCTCGCTGTTCAAATATGACTGTTCATTAGCATTGACCAGGTCACACTGGATTGCATTAGTGGATTAGGAGCCAATTGAAGCCGTTTTTAAGACAGGAATTATCACGGCTAAATATTTGTGAAAGCAAAACAAAAGAGGGTTCTTCGACGTTTAAATGCTGTATTTACTCTCTTTTTTTAAACAGCGCAATGGTCTTAACTATTTTTCATAGATGACTGTTTATTCTTTAAACATATGTGTGTTTGTTTATGGGAGTAGATTCCAGTTTCAAGTACTTTTATCAATCTCCAAGAATGGTACTAAAAGGTCCACCTCCCTCAATGACATCAGTTTTCACAATTGTATTTTAGTGGAGAGACTGGGGCGGTGGGAGTGGAGAGAAAGAGAAAAAGAGAGGGAACCAGCGAGAAAGTAAAGACAGAGAATGGCTGACCCCTGCCTCATGCCCTTAAAGTTCACACTATGAATTCCTCACAGAACCTCTCGCTACACCCCAAAGTGATTGGAAACGGGGTGGGGAAGGTGTTCCTTCACCCCATCCCCAGGCCTTTGCAATGACTCTCGCCTCCAGGTCTGGCGAGGAGCCTTTCTCTGATAGTCCAGCGCACATCTCTACCTGCACTTACCCTCCATGTCTGATCATGTGGGTTTCTCCTGTCTTCTTGCTAGACAGTCCTCAACCTCTGTGTCATTCGCTATGTGTCCCTAGAGCTTGAGCAGAGTATGTGTTTGATAAATGCTTAACAAATGGGTAAATGAACACCTACATTACCCCCACTGGATGTAAAAAGATATACCCTTCACCCCTGCACACACTCCCTAGATAGACTGTTGAGTGTCCATGTAACTCAACTCAATTCCATGTAGTTAAGTAGATGTGCTTTTAAAAGAAAAAATATCTTCACGAGAGGAGGATATTTTTCCATTGATTTTTAGAGAGAATGGGAGAGAGAGGGAAAGACAGAAACATCAATGTGAGAGAAACAAATGGGTTGGTTGCCTCTGGCATGCGCCCTGACGAGGTCTGGGGTCAGGGGGGGGGAGCCTGCAACTGAGGTATGTCTCCTTGACCAAAATCGAACCCGGGACCCTTCGGCCCACAGGCTGATGCTCTATCCACTGAGCCAAACTGGCTGGGGCTAGATGTGTTGTCTGTTAGACACAACCTTTCTGCCTTTCAGCTGGGTCATGGCTGAGGCTACCTGGCCCCGTTTTAATAACGTTGCTGTTAATTCTTCTGAATTATGCAGGGCGTCTTAAACACCTGGCGATAATGTCTTTATGTGCATTCTTGGACTCCTCATATCAGGGCCATGAAAGAGGAACTATTTTAAAATAATGCAGTGATATCATAACCAGGGTCAGATAGCTTGCTTCAGACAGAACAGATCCTAAACAAATAGCTAGGTAGCAGCTGAGGTTGGCCAAGCCCAATACAGAAGGAAAACAAAACAAATATGGTTGAATTACAGGATGAGTCAAATGTAATGCAATTGTATTATTATTCCACCATTAATAATTTTCTTTTCTGTTGCTTTCTAATTAAGTCCCAAAGCCAGTCCCATTTTAAACCCTCCTCCGTGGTATGGAGGCCTTACAGCTCATTATATTCTTACCCTCCCCCCCCCCGTGTGTTTTATTTTAAAGTTGTAATGACCATATATAAAACTGCAAACTGCATTTTTCTCATACATTGTGATTGTATAAGATAATTGTTTGGAATTAGCCATATGAATAACATCATAACAATCAATTCGTCCTATTAAAAAGTACTTACAGCAAAAGGATCCACATGATTCTACCTCAGGACACTGGCATCTCACCTTAGATTGTCAGTAAGTGATCCTCGTCATTTATGATATTTCTTCTTTGTGTCACTCATTTTCCATCTTTGGAACAGCATTAACTATTTCCATGGTATGGAACACAAATCTTTCATCCCTCAACCTTTCTTACCTTAATCTTGATTTTGCTTTTAAATTTCACCTTTTCTCTTCTCAGTGATTCTTATTCCATTTCCAAAATATCAAAATGATAGGGGCTAATTCCTTTACCCCTGATATTTTAAAAAATACGTAGTTTTACAAAGGAAGGGAAAGGGAGAGAGAGATAGAAACATCAATGCTGAGAGAGAATCATTGATTTGCTGCCTCCTGCATACCCCACACTGGGGATCAAGTCTACAACCCACGCCTGTGCCCTGACCAGGAATCGAACCATGACCTCCTGGTTCAGAGGTTGATGCTCAACCACTGAGCCATACAAGCTGGGCACCCCTGATCTTTAAGTCACCTATACTTCCTACTCTCATTGTAGACCGCCAAAATCTCTTCTTGGAGGCTTTTCTCTTGCCAAGTCAGAGCCCACCTTTACTCCCTGTGTCTTCTCAGCCCCAAATGTCCTTTTCAGTGCACTGTGTCCATTCAAACTGAGCATCTTTTAAACTCTGCTCCTGTTCATATTGACTCTTGAGGTCTCATTATGACAAAGCAATCCACAGTGATAAATAATTTCTTGGGTTAGGATGGCAATTTTCCACAAGGTTCCCATTTGCCAATTGATAATATACTGTATTTCTTTGCTCATTCATTACTCTATGGTTATTAGAAGCAGTTCTCCAATAAGCTCATAACAGGGGTTGCAGACTCTTCCTGTAAAGGCCAGATAGTAAATATTTTAGATGCTGCAGGTCATGCAGTCTCTGTCTTAGCAACAGAACGTGTCATTGTAGATGAAAGCAGACATAGACCTTATGGAAATGAATGGAAATGGGTGTGTTCCAGTAAAATTTTATTCATTGGCAATGAAATTGGAATTTTATGTAATTTTCACTTGATACAAAACATTCTTTTTTTTTTTTTTGAAAAAATGTTCAACCACTTAAAAATGTGAAGACCAGCCTGGCGGATGTGGCTCAGTGGTTTGGCATCACCCTATGAACGAGGAGATCCAGGTTCAGTTCCCCATCAGGGCACATGCCTGGGTTGCAGGCTCAGTCCCCATTAGGGGTTGTGCACGAGACAGCCGGGCAGTGATTCTCTCTTATCAGTGATGTGTCTGTCTCTTCCCCTCCGTTTCCCTCCCCCTTCCTCTCCTTCCTTCCCCCTTCCTCTCTAAAATGAATTAAAAAAATATATTTTTTTAAAAAGTAAAAACCACTCCTAGCTCACCGGCCATACAAAAACAGGAGGCAGGCCATAGGCCATAGTTCACTGACCCCAGAGTTATAACCTTCTTGAAGGCAGAAACAGGTCTTATGATATCATCTGTCTTCCATTTTCACCGGAATCATAACAGTCTCTTCTGGAGCCCAAACGCTGTTCAGTGTTCTCATAGCTGAAGGCAAGGGACCGACAACTTTAACCTGTCCACTCTGGCAACGTGAGGAGGGCACGCAGGGGCCCTTGCAAACAAAAACAATCAACACAAAAGAGGTGTCAGAGGTTGAAATTCTCAAGGAAGAGAGGCACAGAGCCTCCACTTCCTGGCGACTTCGCTCAGGGACGTGGGGGTCTGTGTTC